>JAOUQT010026021.1:0-11603 GCA_025769995.1 Xyliphius kryptos
ATATTCCCACTGACTAGACAGTTGTGATGCTAGTTCGTGGACACATCTTGATTGAACATATAAATCTGTTGAAGCATGGTTGAAAAGCCTGCCTGACTTTCATTTGTTCATTTTCATAGCATTTTTATTATTACGTTAGTCAGATTCAGGTTATCTCAGATTTATAGTATGTAAAATCGTTTCTGGATTTCTTTTAGTGTATTGGTTAGATGTACTTTGTTTCTTTCGCTGTAGTATTTTTGGCATTTGGTCAGGATGTGTTTTATGATGATTGGTGTTTGTGCATAATGTGGGTTTTTCTCCTAGTAAAAGACATTTCATTGGTCTGTTCTGCATCTACTGTATATAACTTGATCTATAGGTATTCCTTGGTGCATTCCTATTTTGTCTCTGATGTAGTTTCCTGCGGTCGAAGTGTAAACCCGCAGAGATTATTTTGAACATGGTGCTCCAGCCCTCGATCCCTACGACAAGCTTATCTATCAGAAAGTGGAGCGACAGACCTCAGAGTTCTGTTTTGTAAAGCTGAACTTTATGTAAAACTGAAAAACCTGAACCAAAGTTTGATGCCTTTAAATGTTGCTCTTAGAGGATTACCAGTTGGTTTTCTCTAAAAAAAACATATAGCATGTGCTTGTTTAACCTGCTTTATGGTTGGACGCTGGGTGCAGAATGTTGTCGATGAATATTCGGGCAGCTTTTACATACAGACTCAGGAATATTAAATATAAAAGTCATAATAATTGATTTGCTATTTTTTTTTCCAATGCCTAATACAAATTTTGGTTGCATAAATAAATGACATGAAGCGCGATTAAGAAACCTGACATTTTTTGTTTTTGTTTTCCTTAAACTTTAGTTCAAAACCAAAATGCTTCGGCCGAAATGATCACAGACCCTTCGAACCGGAACTATTCCATTTGTTGTTTCACTTCATTTGCATTTATTTCTTTACACGGCAGTGAAATCAGACCCAGTTCTGGAAGACCTTCAAAGACAACAGCCAAGTGCAGAACTCCATCACAAGCACACATAAAGGCAATTACACCAGATGACAGCACTGGTGTAACACCTGAGGAGCTTACACTGTGGGCTGCTATTACCCCAACACTGACATGCAGTCGAGTGCACCGACTGGAACAGCGAGGGTGCTGATGGCCTGTCAGCAGGATAAGCAGCTAAATAATTAAATGCCTCTCTTTGAGCAGCTGCTACTTTCTGATTGGATATCAATTTTACATAGCCTCTGACAATGCCCTCTATAATACACACACTTTTATATCCACCCAGCATTCACTGGGTATCGGTTTTCATAAAGCGGGGTTCACCTCCCGATGATCTATGAACTTTTATTGTCTGGTAGATGGTGATCAGGTGAACACAACACAATATGTATACTGACACCTCACAAACACACCCTGCCAGGTGATGCAGCATTAAAACCAAAACAGAAGAAAATTATTCAGTCAAAACATTTTTTAGTCTGCTTTAATTTGGCTACAAAGGCAAATAACATTAATTTAATTTAATTTGGCAATAAAGGCAAAAACATTGAATAGATGAAAAAAAAAAAAAAAGAAAACTGTATTTATTTATCACCACAATCAGATTGTAGATTCACAAACAGCTTGTGAGTGAGCCATCTAAACTTTAAGCATCCTTAATATTCCAGCATTGTAGGTGGGTTTAAGAACTGCAAACTGTTAGAAGTCATGAAGAAGCAACATGTATATTGTGTAAAAGGCTTTACCTCATTAGATCGGAAGCTTTTCCCCTGCATACCATGTTTCCAAAAAGCCAATACACTGTCCTGTAGACAAACTAGAACACAAACAGTAAAAATTTGAGATGAGAGCCAGATACATTAAGTACAAATTAATAAAATAAAAATTAACTGTCAGTAAATATGATGTCCGTGTGGGGTTTTCTCTGGATTCTCTGGCTACAGTTGTTAAATTCTATTTTTATTTTAACTCTAAAGTTAAAGTAATTCTGTAAAAGCTCTTACCCACAGAGCCGATGCAGAAATCAAAGCTGAGTTCAGAAGCCAGTTTTTTATTAGACTTGAGCTTTCCTTGGAGATTCACGATCTTTAGATTTTCTGAAGGGACATTCACCAAAATGTTATTACTCATGTCTTTATAAATAAAGCTGAGTGAGAGTATTACCACGTCATGCAAATTATTATTTCATACTTACTGTCCACACACACAAGTACAGTGTCTCTCTCCAGCTGAGTTACATGAATCGCATCAACATGATTGGTGGCTACATTGTAAAGGGAAAAAGAGATCAATGAAACGTAGCATAACGAAAACATTTACATATAACGTAACATTTAAAATGAAAAACTGTAGTTGCATTAATTCCCATTTGGGGGAAGAAAAAAAACAAACTTACAACAAACAATTTAACTTTGGTGGTTAATGCATGTTATAATACTGTGAGAGGTGATAAAAAGCGCTAAAGTGATATTTTATCCACTGCACTTACACACAGAGGAATTTGTCACTTACATTTAACCCATCCGTGCATTGAAACACATGCATATACACACTAGTGAAGTGAGCACAAGTGCACAGAGCAGTGGGCAGACTTGTATATAGTGCCCGAGGTGCAACTGGGATTAGGTGTCTTGCCCAAATCGACTTTAGCAATTTTACTTGGCAACGGTTGTAAATGACACATGGGCAACAGCTGAAGTGGTACTATGAACGTCGATCAATGTGATTTAGACATTTTAACATTAAATCTATGTTTAATAAGCCAGCACTTCATTATTTCAACATAGATAACTCAGTCTTTTAGCAGCACCAAAATCTCAGTGATTTAAAAAAATAGAGCTGGAAATTTTAACTCCATAACAAGTCCGAATTGTCCCAACCCAAATAAAAAAGGAAATCTAAAGTCTTGAATTAAGGATGTAAAAATAAGTAAAACACAATTAATAGCTGGTGAAAAGCAAGACACACTAGATGCTTATAGATGTGAATACCTGGAGCACTAGTAAACCAGGAGGAACAAGAGTTGAGGTTGATTTTTTCAAAGCGGACAACCTGACCAGGCTCAGTGCCATGACTGACCGCCACACACACCATCGGATATTCCTGTTCTGGAACCACCAACATCTCGAACACGCGCAGAGGACTTGGCAATGGAAAATCAAAATGCTAAGAGAAAAATAAACAACAAATAAAAGAATGCTGAGGCCTTCTTTTTTATTTTCCGTGTGGGTGTGTGTGAGCACACGTGCATGTACCAGGCATATTTAAAATTGTGTTACTTGAAGGGTCTTTAAAGGGGTGAGACGATTAATCATTTTTGCAATTTATCGTAATTAAAAATTTGAAGAATAATTTATCGTAAAAGCAATTTAACATAGTCATGACAACATTCATGAGAAAAATACACATTGCGCCGTAGCCGCAACTTTAGACCAAGTGACACAACTCGAATGGAACAAAAATAATGTTCCACATGCAGCATACTCATCTGTTGACTTTGTAAAAAAAAAAAAAAAAAAAGGTATATATTCTTTTCTAAAAAATGGATATCAATATGTATTTAAATAACATTTTCACAAAATGTCATGCATTGTCTTTTTTGATAATTGCATTATAATCGTAATTATTCTTTTCATCTCTAGTGTGAACTGAAACATGTTACACCTTATTCAACAAACTGGACCTTACAATGTGAATCATTCAGTTTTATAGTGAAAACATGTTGTATGGTTATGGTTAGATTATGCTAAGCTTGTTCATAATGTTAGGGTAGTAGTATTTATGGTTAAGATTTGGGTAAGTCTATGTGACAATGCATAAAGACAAGTTTGTGTATGTGTGTGTTTTTGTTCTCACCTTTATAAGCATAAATCTCTGCATTGGTTCATACCACTGGAGCAAGACGATGCCAAACTGCAAAGCTCCACACAAGTACTTATGACCTTTGTATGGATTACGCACTAGAACAAGAAATGTAGCACATTGAATCTGTGGTTTGTATAAAACTTAATTTGAGCTATTTAGAATATTATTAAAGCAATAAATAAATATGTGTGGTGCTCACCGATGCAGCATTTGTGGCAACCCTTTGTATCAGGAATCTTGGTAGTTAGAGCAAACCTCCTGTTGGCCAAACACATAACAACAACATGAGGGGGAGTGGGTGCCTCAGTGGTTAGGGTGTTGGACTGTCAATCAGAAGGTTGGGGGTTCAAATCCCAGGTCCACTACAGCTACCAATGTCGGTCCTTGAGCAAGACCCTTAATCCACATTGCTCCTGGGTTCTGTATCAACCTTGTGTGCCGACCCCAACCCCCAAGTTGGGATAATTGTAGGTCGCTTTGGATAAAAGCGTCTGCTAAATGCCCAAATATTAATATATATAACATTTATTATGATATTTATACAACAACATACTATAATATATATGAATGAGCAGTGTAAAGTAACCACTATACCACAGTAATGATCCTGGTTTAATTACATTTTAAAATGTGAAGGTAACTGTAAAATTATCTTTACACTTCATGGAAGAAAAAATCCAAACTTAAGGCAACGTACAAAAATGTGGAACACATGGGTTATGAGCAGAACTCTTAGAATATAAGAAAGACCAAACGTCTGTGACCATGTCCACACAAACACTCAAGCCTTTAATCAGGTGACTAGGGAGACACTGAATTAGGGGTCACCAACATGGTGCTTGTGGGGACCACATGAGAAGCCCATGAGTCTGTTCTAAAAATAGCTCAGTGTATGCAGGTTTAGAGACAGAAATTAGTTTGTGACTGAATGAAGATTTTTATACCTGGGCAAAATCCTATCAGGAAATCTGTGAGTCTGGAATTGTGCAGCAAGTCCAGGTTTCTTAAGCTGCTCAAACAGTCCGATCAGATTGTGAGAATAGAGCTGAAAGGTTTTTCCTGAAGAGAAAAAAAAAAATCAACAGGCAAAATTTAATCAACAAAATAAAGCACATTACATCCTTTCGGTCAGACCCTTCTGATCCCAGCAACAAAGACAGCAGATTGTGATATGCACAGTGACAAATCTATCATGGTTCCCTTAGCGAGAATTGAAAAAAGGAGATGGATGATTTCAGGCATTTATGTGAGTGTGGATCTGCAGTGAGTGAAGTAAGAAACATGATGATGAGCTTTATACATGAGTGTGGAAGAGTGCCTTTACCTTCTGATTATGGTGATACAGGCGTTAAAACAGTCAGCAGGCAGTAAGATCAGCCATGATCAGAGAGAAGGGAGAGCGCAAAGAGGAGGGAGAAAGATAGTAAATCATGAAGCTAATGCACACTGACAATCGGTATACGACAGAAGCAGGAAGCGTGAACATTAAACAATGACTTGATGGACTGGGATTTCCAGACGGAGCAGGTGTATGACAATGTCTACATTAGTATGACTGTCAGATAAGGAATCATTAAAATGGCCTTGTGATTATCGTAATTAACCTTTTAAACAGTACGTCCTCCAGGTTTGAGGATTTAAAGACTTTTAAAAAATATTTAATTACAAAAAGAACGACATTAAATTCATATGCATCTGCTTGAATGTAAAACAAAACAGTTATATAAAGAAAAATCGAAAGTCGAGCACACTAAAAAGGCTTTCTATTTTTATATTCATTCTTAAGCACGGTATGATGTCGATCGCAGCAGATACTACATTTTTGGATTTTTAATAGACATTAACCTTTCAACAAATTATTTGAGACAGGAAGTCACATCATCCGATTACAAACGTGTAACAATTTCGTTTCCCCTTGTCAGATAATTAATTAGGCAGCATGGTGGCTTAGTGGTTAGCACGTTCGCCATTCTGTTCCTTTTGTATTTATGTGGGTTTCAACCAGGTTCTCCGATTTCCTTCCCCAGTCCAAAAATCAAGGTGAATTGGCTGCTTTAATTCACCCCTATATAGTGTGTGTCTAGGTGAGGGAGTGTGTGCACAAGCAATGAAGCGACACCCGGTCCTGGGTGTATCTGGCCAGTGCCCAAAATGTTCTTTCCTGAACAGGCATAGGGACGCCACACGCAATGCTTGTCCCTAGGATTAAGCGAAAGATAATAAGACGACATAATTAATGATCCGATTCAGAATACGGGTTTAAAGGTGACCGAGTGAGAGCAGCATAGCATCAACGTGGTTATTTCATTTGTCTCTCAGCACTGGGAATTTAAATTTGAATACCAATCTGAGTAAAGTTTCCATGTTCTCCCTTTGTCCATCTCGTTTTTTTCTGGGTTTTCCAGTTTGCTTCCACAGTCCATAAAACATGGATTCAAGGGGAGTTGGCTGCTCTAAATTGCCCATATATCATACCAATATCACCCAAGAGATGGATTGGCTCCCTTGGGCGTATTCGCCTGAAGCGTTCTCCCCTTTATGGGTATGAGGAACAAAAAATATGTTTTTTACATAATTCAATTTTCCCAAAAAAGACAGTGACTTAATCCATCCTTTGATCTGCAGTTTCATTAATGACATCATTAGGATTTTATTCATCGCTGAAATGAAAATGTTTGGGTCGTATAATTCCAAAATGACTAATGAAAATTGTCTCACATTAAAACATTACATTGTGTCATTTTGCAGATGCTTTTATTTAAAGCGACATCAGTCAAAAGTCTTGGACCTTCCTCCTTTTATGGTGTTTTGACCCCCAGTCTTCAAGTTGGGATACCTGTAAGTCACTTTGGATGCGTTTGCTTAATGGAATGTCACACCTGTATAATGTGATGTGACAATCAAGTTAATTTAAATCTGGCAAAGTTTCTAATCCCCACTAACGATAAACATACCCATCCCATAATGCTGCTACTTTAGCCACAAGCCCTTAAAACTAAACTCAGAGTAGATTCTGTAAGAAAGTTTGGTTATTGCAGCAAAGCGAAGAGACAGCACCATATTAATGCTTAAAAGTCTAGATCCCACAAAGTTTTGATCCCATGGTGCAGCTTCTAAGCAAAAGGCACTATGCACACTATAAGTACTTACCAAATATACAAGATGGAGTAAAATCATAATTAATTACTCGAGTCGTGCACACACAATGTCACCAGACAAATCTGAAAATCTAAATCTTAAACATGTTCATATGCGCTTACCTGATAATGACATCAGCGTGTTATTTATAACATAGAGCCACGTGCATCTTCGTGGAAACAGCTGAATCATAAAATACATTGGAGGGAAAAAAAGGATAAAGCATCTTATTAACAATGAGTTTTGCTTGCAAGTGGTTCGAATACACCATGAATACAAAAATATGTATGCAAAATTTGGCTTTTAATTTAGGTCATACGCCATTGAGCGTTCATATAACTTAGGAAACAGAAAGGTTTAAAAAGTATCAGTTGAGCCAAAATATGCTGTCAAACACATTTTCTTTAAGATAAGGTACAAGTATCTGTACATTAATTGCTGTTCAACAAATATTAATGTGCAAGTTATAAAGATTTTATGCTTACATCTGTAATATCATAATTAAATATAAACATAAATATAACTCACAAATAATACTTTCCAAGAAGTAACAGCAGAGAATAGCAGGCTAATATAGTATGTAATATCTAATTGACACTGTGAACGCTGACCTGATGAAGTCATGTGACAGAATTAACCAATGAAAACTTACTGCTAGTTTCATCCCAAAAAATGATGAACAAATACAAAATCACCAGCAGAGGGAGAAAAGCAGACTGTATGCTTCTCTGTTTTCCTCAATACTTTATTAATCCCCCTACTTTGGTCTATAACAAATCAGAACCCCCAAAAGACCACCAAGAGCAGGTTTATAGGTCTAGTGAGTGATTCCCATTGATGTCATGGTGGTTTGTCAGTGTGTTATTGCTATGAACCGCTACCTTATTGTGCCACCTTCTGGACATTAAACACAGTATTTCCTCACTAATGAAAGAGTTTTACTGAGTGACAGATAAAGTATAGATGAAAGAAAATGTTTAACAGGAGGTCACTACCTGTTCCATGGTGGCTTCGTGCAGCTCATTCAGGTTCAATGTATATATTCCATCCTCTGTTCCGAAGATCAAGTACTGATCTAAAAGACGACCACACTCGATATACTGAGGCAGTGTTTGGCATATGCATACACAGTAAAATGAACACACATACACACTCACATGCACACAAATGTACACACAAACAGGCACGTTTGCAAATATGTATGCACACAGACACTAGCATGCACAAAAATCTAATTAGTAAACTCTAGCCTACCTTTAGTATCTGGGTGAATCCATGATGTGGCACAGTTGATTTTAAGAGGACAGCCATCAAATACTTTGGAGAAACAGGCTCCCATCTACACAAACAAAAAGAAAACAGATCATGTGAGAACAGTAGTGCATGGCAACAAAGTAAACATCTGCCTTTAATTAACTTTTGCGTTAAAAATCATTCTTAATGCAGAGGTATTTATAAGCGAAAAAAAAAAAAGATAATGAATGAATGAATGAAAGGACAATTATGTCGTGCAATATATTTATTCTGCAATTTTCCCCAATGACTTAAAGTATTCTGATATTTATTGTATATCTTACACATATCTATTTACTTTTTTCCTACGTTTTGCTGCTTGTTGCTGCTTTAACGGTGCAACGACCCTGTGATACTAAAAAAGGCATATAAACAAATATGCAGCGGTTTACCTGCAACAGCCAAGCAATAAATGATTCAGATTATCTATAAGTTAAATGTAACAGAAGCAGAAACTATATTTGCATTTGATCATTTGGCAGATGCTTTTATCCAAAGCGATTTGCTATTATCCCAATTCGATCACAGGGTCAGTCATGTTGCAGAACCCCTGGAACAATGAGGGTTAAAGGCATGGCACACAGTAGGTTTGATTGACAGTGGGTCCAGTCCTTATATATACGAATACAACAGTGATCAGACACTCCCCACAGTATATAACAAAAACCATACTACAGCATGTCGCCCTTTACCAAAATTTACTTTTCTTCCTAGTTCTATGCCGCAGTCCTAAATTCTAGGTCCGTGATTATTCTAATTAATGTGAGTGTGTTCAATTCAAAATAATTTCTCCCCCCAAAAAAACAAAATTGCAATATATTCTTTAATTGTCTTTTCTTAAAACACAGTATGCGCTCTTAAAATGCACAACCTAATGGACTAACCCAGAGATTTCCCATTATTTTAGCTTCTGAAATGTAAACGTAAATATAAAATGTCAAATAACGTATTTAGTTTTCTTTAAAAATGAACACGTTGACAAGGACTATGAATGTTCCAGTGCTGGTTCGTCAGATTCGGAAGAAATTCATCAGATAGATAAAGAAGATGAATCTGCAGTGACATTGAGACATTTCGATTTAAGCTAGAGACGGAAGAGATCGCGTTAAAAAGCCATCTATAACGTTGGAAATTCCGACTGTAAGGACCAGGTTCTTAAAAACCGCTTGGTTTCTTTTCTTTACATGACCATTATGTTGGAAAAGCACCCGGTTCACATAGCACAGCAGCACTAATGGATAGACAGCGAACATGTGCAGCCAATACACTGCAGGAAGTTCAATGTTGTGATACAGCACCCCCTCTTGTCTATAGTTAAAATCCACAACTTCTGTGGGTGCAGCGATTTATGTGATGCATAGATGCAGGGTTTGGCAAATCGATGAATTTTTTAATTAACCCCAGTCCTACTAAATTCTACCAAATCATACAACAGATGGCAATAAACTAATTTTCTGTTGAATCCAGACCAGCTGCACACTGCCATTCAGCTCTCCACCTCACTAGCTTCCTGCACCACCTTCCTTTTGGCAGTGCATTAAGGGTTACTAAGAATTTTGCTACGCCATGCTGCTTCTACATGCACAGTAAATGTGCTGGGAGTTCGGAGAAGCCATCATTTTCAATCATCCTGATCCTGAGAATAATGCACTTACCAGGACTTTTGGGGTGGGTGGCAGGCCATTAATCGCTGGTTTCTGTGGAGAAGAGAGAGGCATGTCTAGTTAATATTATACCTCCATGTAAACAAAGTTCACCAAAGACTTATTACCTATTAACTGTTTGTAATTTAATCTTAGGGAATCATACATCATGTCATAATGATCTTAAATTTTTCCTCTTACAACATCAAAATGTTGGCTTACAGCGCTGAGAATACTCACAGGAAATTCTTTTTTCTCTTTCCGTTGTGCCCGAGCAAGGCCTAATCTTTGCTCATCACCATTCAACGCCTCCCCAGTTTCCTCTCCTACAAATTCATGGAAAATATATTAATACAAACCATACAGAGAGGAGAAAAAAATAAACATGGAAATGAGCTAAAAGTGCCACTAGGGGTCTGAGTGATTCAGTAAAGAGCAGAGCACTTTAGTATCTTACCTTCTGGTTTGGAATGAAGGAGAGTTTGAGAAATGACAGACAAGCAGACAAAACGGGGTATGTTGTTTACAGACAGATAAAGAAAATCTGGAGCTTTGAAGCCAAAGATAAATAAGGTGTCAAGCCGCTGAGAGAAAAAGCAGATGTCATACTGACAGAGAACTGAAAAAGAGGCTCATGGCTGCTTTAACCTGAAGATAAACAGCCATTCAGCATCTTACAGGACAAAAAACTGTATTCCAATTATACTAATACGGTTGCTGTATGTTTATTTTCAAAAAAAGTATTTCAACGCATTTAAAATCACCTAACTATCCTCATATTCTGACTTATATATGATAAAATGCACATGGTTAGCATATCTGCCTCTCAGTGCTGGAGATCCAGGTTTGAATCCCAATCCCTATGATGTTTCCATGTTCTCGTAACGTTCGTGTGGATTTTCTCTGAATTGCCCCTATATAGAGTGTGTGTGTCTGCGTGTGCCCAGCGATGGATTGGCGTCCTGTCCTGGGTGTATCTGCCCTGGTATCTTTTATAAGCTGCGTTCTGTAATTTGGGCACTAAACAGCATTATTTGGCCAAAACCCTATTACTCAGCGATCAGCATTCACTTTAAAACGTGACTAGATCACATTGCAGAAGACCAGTTATTAACGATTTTGTTTTCACTAAAGGAATTTATGAAAATCAAGCGTTGTTTTTTAATTATAGTGTATTTGTAACCATTTTACAAAAGCAATAAGGCACTTGAGGTAGTGCATTATTGTGAGTAAATCAGAAGAAAAAGAAGAAAAAAAACAGCAAGCAAAAATTCAGCATGTGTTGGTGTAACCACCATGGTAAAAGAAAAGTTAACTGTACCCGGATCTGCGGCGCGTGAGACTATTTCAGGGCTACTGACACTTGATGAAAGGTAGCTGCATTGACCCCCTTCAAGTTTATTCCCATCTTCCGGTGTGTTTTGTCTGCGTGAGATTGCTGACTGCCCATTTTCTGAGCTCCGTTTGATTGTTGAACTTCCATCATTTGAACCGATGTCATCAGGTACATTGTGTATAGGAGGCTTGAAAGGTGAGAAGACATATGGTGGTTATTTTTTCAACAATAATTCTACTAGAATTCATTTACACCGATGAAATAGCCCTGATTTGGCTTTAATTATATTGTTAAATTTTTCTGTTTATACTTTCATACTTTTAT
>JAOUQT010026037.1:0-11602 GCA_025769995.1 Xyliphius kryptos
GTGGGCCATAATTTCGTTTCTGTGACATGCTTTTTGTGATGGAAATGACAATAAAGCCTCCTTGAATCCTTGAAGAGAGTTCAGAAATTAATATATAATCATAATAAAATCCCTGTCAATTCCCTGTGACAACTGTAAAACTAACAAAATGGACTTTAAACCATGCAATTAAAAATCAGCTACCTGAATATGCAGAATTTCTTGATGTATTTTTAAAAAAAAAACACTGAAGTGACTGTATAAATCAAATTATCTGTTCCATCTCTGAACCTGTACATTGTGCCCTTTTGAACATTCAAGTTCTGTTTATCATCATTACTGGTAGTTAACCTAGTTTCTCATTCTGAGTTTATATGTAAAACTAAAATCTGTGATTTCCTTTTGGTGTTAATGTAGTACCAGTCAAAACTTTGGGGACACCTCATTTTTGCTTCACTTATTGTCCGTGTTGTCAGTTCCACTTATCATTAAGATTACAGAATGTAGTCCATCTGTTTGTGGATTACAGTACACTCTGTATTAGTCCCTTTTACTCTGTTATCCAATGATCAGAATCCCAATAGAAGCACCACAGGTATTATTTGGTTGATGTGACCACACTTTGACTGGTACTATAATATTGTTCGTAATATTGTGCCATAATCCAGTGTCTAATAGAGTTTTGCATTTTGTCTCCGATGTGGTGTGAAAAGTTGTTTCTTGTCCCTATGATGGGCTTTTATAATGGTATTGCAACAATAAACTCCAAATTTAGATAGCTAGGACGTAAAAAAAAAGGCTTGCATTACCAAGATGCCTGATTATAAGAAACCTAAATGTTAAGCTTTAGCAAAAAAATCCCAACAATAAGTTAACCTTTTTACATAATTGGGAAGGTTTTTCTAGACAGAGTTGAATCCAGTACTACTAAAACCTTTTTGCAACACGTTCTTAGTAAAGAGACAGGAACAATCTTTCAGTGATGTACTTGCAGTAGACTAAAATGCAGTTTTTGTAAAAAATTATAAAACAAAAAATCTAGATCTTTTTTTAAAACATTCTAATGTTAATATCTAGTTATAACCACTAAATTGTGGGGGTTACATTTCAGCAGGAAGGTATTGCCTTTGATTCCTCGGATGGCTGGCTTGGGTCCTTTATGTATCAAAGATTAAATGCACTTAAGAATAAATAAGACTATGAGTGTTGGAATATTGTAGGTAAACCGACTCTGGAATTTTACTTATGGTTTTAGACTTTGATTCATGTAGTTTTATGATCTTATGAAAGTAAATGAAAGCACAATATTTTAAGAAAGCTTCTGGACAATTTGCCAAATGTTTAATTCCTTGGGCTTCGCAAGTGTTAACCTGAGAATGCAGTGTGAGGTGTATTTGCTTCTAATAGGACACTTAATGTTGTGCCTAAATGTTACCTGAACAACAGAATTTTTGAACATGTCTTGTCATGTTTTGGAACACAAACATTTAACACCAAATGGCTCTGGAAATATTTCCACTGTGTATAAAGATTAACATTCTCTTTCTGTAATTGCCATGTGACATTTCTCAATACTATCAGTATTTATTAAAGTGTGTAGAATTTGTACATATTAGCTGTTATGGAATTAAGTTATGGCATGGCACAGTGGTGTAGTGGCACATCCACCTCTCTTGGGAATCCAAATTCGAATTCCGATCTGGGTGGAGTTTCCATGCTTTTCTTGTGTCTGCCTAGGTTTTCTCCACAATCTCAGTTTTCTTTCCACAATTTAAAAGCATGGATTCAAGGTAAATTGGCTGTTCTAAATTGCCCCTATCTAAATTCTCTCTGTTGTGTGTGAGTGACTGTTTGCCCAATGATGGATTGGCACCCTGTCCTGAATATATCTGCCCAGCACCTGAAACGTTCTCCCCTGGATTGGCATGATGAACACCCCCCCCAAGTCTCTAGTGTAGGATTAATCAGAAGATAAAGAGATGAGATGTTGAATATAGTTTTCTTAGTTATGTTTTTGTGTAACGAAAAATTTGTTGCTATGAGCAGTTTATATCGAAATTAGAGCTATTTTTTTTTCCCAGGAGGCAGATATGTTGCAGTGCCTAATTTGTAAGGTAGCATATTTGTCTCTGCACTACCGTTCATAGGAACCTGGCCACCTTTTTGTTTAGGGAAGATAATCTGCAGGCTCATCACCAAATGCCACTAAATTATTTACAAATATCAGTTCCTTTATCTATTTTCATTTTGGACTACAAAAATTATTTTTGTAATATGTGGAGTAATTCTGTAATAATTTAATATACAAGTGTTGTTAGTGATGCAACAATAGGACAGTACTCTATAACCTTCTAAACTAACTAGCCAAACATTCTTATGGGGAAAAAAGGTTATGATTATAATTCTTATATTATGGTACAACATTTCAGATCTAATTGTTAAATACGAAAAGTAACCATGGCAAATAATTTAGAAGTTATTTTGAGTTAGAGCCTCATTACCACAAATGTTTAACAACCAGTTTATCAGTTCCCTTCAAGAAGGATCACCTGTCGTCCATCAACCAGATGACCAGGGTTTCTTTAGAGGCATCCCTACCCCCAACACACACATACACTCTCTCTCTCTCTCTCTCTCTCTCTCTCTCACACACACACACACACACACTCTCTCTCTCACACACACACACACACACACACAGAGAGGTCTTTCAGTTTGTAGAACCTGTCTCTCCTTCTTTCCATTTTTTATGTTTCTCAACAGTTATCTGTTTAGTTTCTACTGGTTTAATTATTCAAAATAATATTTTTTAAACTATAAAATACCGGCTTGTTTACTAATAGAGAAATCTGATGAGCTTTATATCCTCACATTTCTATTACAAGAAACTGAAAGAATTTGTTCATCCTAGCCAGAACATGTTCTTTATAAACATTTTCAGACGCATATACAAATGCTCCTTGATTCATGTACTCGCTCACAAATACTTGTAGCCTGGGTTTTATGACTCATCTCTCTTTCTCGCTCTCGATCTTTTTTTCTATCTCTCTTTCGTGTACTTGAGCCAGAGGAGCAAATTGAGATGGGACAGAGACTGTGATGCTGTGTAAATACTCTCATGTATCATAAAAAGCCGTATTAAATTTGAATTTACCTTTTACAAAAGTGTGAAGCGCATGCTGAGATTTACCCTAGGGTTAGGGTTAACCCTAGAAGTGTGGTGTAGACACATTGTATTCTCTTACACACACACACACACACACACACACACACACACACACACATACACTCTCTTCTACACTCTTTTTCTCTCCCTTTTGTCATCCTTCCATTCCATCAGACCAGAACCCATCTGAATAAAAAATGCTTTTAATGAAGTTCCATCATCATGTTTAAAGTCATTACTCATGCTGTGGGATTTAATAACTGCAGTTTTTACTTTAACAGGCTTGTTGTAAGCTTTTTGGCTTTAGTACCCGTTTGTTTGTATCCACCAGCTGTTTGGACGTCATCACCTCTGAATGTGAAATGAGCAATGTGCAATGAGTAATGTTTTCATGAGACATCTAGTGGTTCAAACTGGTAAATGGTCTGCACAATACTCTCTAAAGGAAAAAATGGCTGTATTCTGATTTCCTTTTCTTTTTTTCAGAAAGTGGATGAAGATGGAGGCAGGCTCAGTGGTACGGGCTGTGTTTGAATTCTTGCCCAGCGTTTCAGAGGAGCTCCCTCTGTTTGCAGGCGATGTTGTTGAGGTCCTTAGTGTTGTGGATGAGTTCTGGTTACTTGGAATCAAAGATGGAGTCACAGGTGCGGTTTCATATCCTTAGCCAAAGATTATTATATATATAAAAAAAAGAAGTTTAACATTTACTGTTACACAAATTAATAGCTGAAAGGTATTTTGGTGTTAGTTCAAACATTTGTTAGACAGGTTGTAAATGACCAGAAAAAAAGATTTTTTTAAAGTAATAAATGTCGTTAAAAACCTGTTGATGTCAGTAAAGTTACCAATGTGGGCTTTTAAGTAGAAGCCCTTATCCCACATTGCTCTATAGATGTTGTAGCATGGTTGACCCTAACCATCAAGTTGGGATAAAAATGTGATGTGATACATAAGATGATTTAATGTAATGTGATGTCAGAGGTAAATTAAATACTTACATTACTCCTTGACTGTGTCATTTTTAATTTGAAGCAGAATTAATAAATTGGTCTTTTGTGACATCTAGTCTTTTTTGTTTTAAGTTAACTTCTACTTTATCTATCTTATATTTTCTTAATCTATCTAAATATCTACCTGCAGTCCAGTACAGGCCAAAAGTTTGGACACACCTTCTCATTCAATGTGTTTTCTGTATACTCACGAATATTTACCTGTAGATTCTCACTGAAGGCATCAAAACTATTAATGAACACGTGGAGTTATGTACTTAACAAAAATGTGGAATAACAGAAAACTTGTTTCATATTCTAGTGGCTTCAAAATAGTCACCCTTAGCTCTGAATACAGCTTTTTACACTATTGGCATTCTCTCAATGAGCTTCAAGAGGTAGTCACCTAAAATGGTTTTCAGATGTGCCTATCAGGGTTAATTAGTATAATTATTTAGAATGCCAAGTGTGCAAAGCAGTAATCAGAGCAAAGGGTGGCTATTTTGAAGACACTAGAATATAAAACATGGTTTCAGTTATTTAACATTTTTTGTTAAGTACATAACTCCTCATGTGTTCATTTATAGTTTTGATGCCTTTAGTGAGAATCTACAATGTAAGTAGTCGTGAAAATACAGAAAACATGCATGATTCAATAATGTCACAACGGCCTAGCCAATCACATTTAAGGCCTGGCCTGAATTGACCTGGTTTTTATATGCTAATCAAATAATTATCAGTTAACAAAAAATGTGCTTTTGCATTTAAAGCAAGTGCTTAACTGTTTTCATCTTATTTCTCAGGTCAGTTTCCCAGCACCTTTGTTGAGACTATAACTATCCCACCTACAAAGACAGGAGAGCAGCTCTTTGTGTGTATAAATGATTTCAGCTCATTGGAACCAGGCAACCTGCCCCTGAAGAGAGGTATATTTCCCATCATGACAAGCACTATTGTGCTACTACTTTATTAATACTAACAAATTCTATATTAGATTATTTTATGGTACTTTCTTTAGCAAACTCTTGTACACCCCTTCTTAAACTGCATGTTTTCCCTGTTTATCAATATTCATAATTATACCATTACTTATACTGACATTTTTAATTAATTCAAAATAATTTTAACTGATTGTATTGTGTATATATAATATATTTAAACATTTATAGTGCAACAATGTCCCACCCCCTTAGAACTTTTTTGCCTCAACAGGGTCTTTTCTTTGTGTAGTTGCATGGTCTTCCTGTCTTTGGGTTTTTCCACAGTCCAAAAAAATGTGCTTCAGGTGAATTGGAATAAATTACGTTTAGTCATGAAATTATTTCCTTGGCCTCTGGTATAGGCTCTAGCACCACCAATCAATTTGAATTAGACTCAGGGTCTCAAAAAAATCCTTAACTTATTATTACTGTAACAATTAATCAAAGATGAAATTACACTATGGGTGTCAACATCGGCAGATCCATGTATTTTAATTCTTTGGTCTTTTTTTTCATTTATTTTTTTTCAGCTTAAATATTTCTCAGGAATACAATGTCATATGAAAAAGGTAAAAATGTAGATGTAGTCATATTAGTAGTGATAGCAGTTGTTTAGTACGCAACCCTTCTGTTAGTAGGCTGTATAGAAATACACCCTTGGTTTTTAGACAAAATCGAGGACAATGGATGGTATCTGAAGGTAATTTATGAATCTTCTCCTCCTTATATTCCTGCACACAGACTGTTAGCAGAACCTCCATAAGGTGTGTTAATAACTGTCCATTGCCTTCGGTTTTGCTCTTCCGGTTTCCTCAGCAGCACGTTGGTCCACTGCTGCACACTATTGCTAAGCACAGTATGTTAAATTAATTATAAATACAAATTAATTCTGTTTTGTGTTGTTAAAAATCTAATTTATTATAGTCATCTAAACATCTGTTACATTTTTGGCTCGTGTCCTCTTTATGTATTGTATATCACGTAATATATACATATATAATAAAATGGGTAGGGGATGCTTTTACCAGTCGAGTCCAGATCTAATCGTATTTATTCTTTGGTGTTCTTTATTTTATGCTTTAATCTAAACCACAAGTGCATTAGTTCATAATGTCACCACTAGATGTCACTAGTTTCTCTGTAAAGTAACGAATCCCACTTTTGTTCCATTTAGTAATTAGTACTTTTTGTGTTCTGTTATATAAGTTATATCCTGATGAATATATGGTTGTGTTGTTAGGTCGCACTCTGTGGGGAAACATGAATTCCTGTAGTTGTTTTCTGTGTCTGTTAAGTGAAGTACATTTCCTGTGTTAGTCTGTGAAGATTTAATATTATAATTTAAATACAATAGAAGGTGGAGTTTAGCAGTCTGGAATTTGACATCAGTGGGTGACCTTTATAGACATTCTGACACCGGATTTCTTAGATCTTAATATGTAAAATATACAAACTCTTTCTGTTTAATGCTGTAATGAAAAAGTATATACAGATGTGTTTGTATTATTTGTGATGTTACCACATTTTTCTAAGTAATTTGGTCGAATAACTGCTCATTAAATATACCCTCCAACCTCTTTATGATGAACACCTCTTAGTTATTGCGTTCTTTTTTTTTTTTTTTTATTAGTTCCACTAACCATTTAGAGTCACTTTGTAGTTCTATGAATAAAACCTGAGTCTGTTTCTCTGCATACTCTTTTTTTGTAAATATTGTGTAACTACCTATCTGAGCGGTCCTTATTTTAATTTTACTTAAGGCTCCTAAGCCTTTAAGGACATTAAGAATGTTTGTTTCCATAACGTTCCAAAGCTTCCTGCTACAAGGCAGGCTTTATTTGGGTGGTGGATTATTCTCAACATAGCCATGGCATTGCAATAGATATGGTGTGTTGTACTGGTAAAAGTGGATCAGATACAGCTGTGCAGGTTTTTTTTAATCTCAGTGTGCCAACTGTTATTTGTTATTAGGGTACAAAAAATATGAATGCTTTTACTGATAAAATTAATTTAGTGGGGTTTTTTTTACACTTAATAAAGTGGCCAATGAGTATGAGGTAAAAGTGATATAGTCATCTCATTGTCTATTAACCCTATACTACGGTTGCGGAGGTTTCCCATGCGCATCCAGGGATGAAAGTTTTGGGCACTGGGCAAATAGGGAATTTATTTTGAATCCATGTTTTTGAACTGTGGGAGTAAACCGGAAATCCCGGCGAAAACCCACACGGACACAGGGAGAACATGGAAACTCCACCCAGATCGTGATTCACATATTATAGAAAATATCTCATAAATAATGTACACAGAATGGTAATACTAAATAAATCTAATGCTTTGCTGTATAATGTTTCCATATTGTCTCTTCTCTTGGATTTCAGGTGATGTGGTAGCAGGTGAGGGCAACATAAATACTGCTTGGCAGAAAGGCCGCAATGCCTGGGGCTCACATGGACTCTTCCCTCTGTCCTGTGTAAAAGAACTGGAACTCTCAGGCCCTTCCAGGCGGCTGAGCGAGCGTAGTGCTGGCCAGGACTCTGAACTTCCTCCTCATGCTCTGGGTCAAGCTCGTGCCCTCATGAGCCTGCATGCTCAGCTGGTTGAGGAACTTGACTTTCGTGAAGGTGACATCATTACTATAGTGGGCATCCCTGAGCCAGGTTGGTTCCAGGGTGAGCTGGGGGGCCAGAGAGGAAGCTTCCCAGAGGGATTTGTGGAGCTGCTTACACCTCTACGAACTCTTCACCCTACTGACTCAATCAGTTTGGGACAAAGCCAGTATGATGCATGTACTATTGATGAAGATGAGGTACAGGAAGAATATGATGAGGAAGAGGAGGGGGAAAAAGATATAAACATTGTAGAATTTGAGACACAAGAGGAAGCTCAAGAGGGAGGAGTGTATGGGGTTGCACTTTATGATTTTCATGCTCTGGAGCCTGGGGAGCTGGATTTTATTGTTGGGGACAAAATTCGAATTATTAAACCATTAGATGATGGCTGGCTGGAGGGGCAACTGCAGGGCAAGAGGGGAGTTTTTCCTCATCGTTTTGTTAAGATGGAGGGACATATAAAGGCAGAAGTGTTGAATGTCACTGAAGAAAGCAACTCTGAGGAACAGGGGGACAGCTATGAACCTGAACACACTTCTGATCAAAGTGACCATGTTGTACCCACATATGACCAAGATTATACAACCCATGAGGATCATACAGTATGGGATTTGGACTACTTTGAAAGAAGAGAGGAAAGGAAAGAAGACAATTTGAGGAATTTGCAGTCAAAACCAATTCCCCACAATGGAGTACTAGTACAGATTATCCCTCAAAATCCAGCAGATTCCAGCAGGCAAGAGAAACCTCCACCAGCATCAGTCCAGCCCAATAAGCCCGATAATTCAGCCCGTAGGCATTTTCAGAAGAATAATTTAAGTAGTTCAGCACCACCTAGACCACTGCTGCCTCCTCGTCCCAGCCTTCAATCAATTAGCAATAGACAGAAAAGTTCTCGGCGCAGCTTGCCTGAACCTCCAACTGTTCCGAACAGGAGTCAAAGCCTTAATCGAATTAGACGATCATCTGCAAGCCCTCAGAACAATTTTTCTGTAGCAAGAAACAATGGCTTTTATGCCTCCTACAGTGGCAAGAATAATAATAACAGATTTAATCAGACAGAAATTAAAAAGCAGAAGTTGATGACTCGTCATTCCAGCGTGAGTGGTGCTAACCTTATCTCCTATGAGCATGAAAATGAGCGCCCTTTAAAGTCTTGGGTACAAAGAAATAACGGCCTGCCAAACTCTCACACGCTTGCCTCTTTGTCCGGAGACCTGGAAACAAAGCTATCCCAGCAGCTTCTGGAGTTTGAGAAGAGTCTTCCAGACAGTGAAAATAAGGAGTTTAATAATGGCTCTGAAAACATTTTTTCTCATCACTTTTCTATTTTAGACTTTAATAATGAAAGTGACCTTATTAAGGGCTCGACTCAATCATCATTAGACAATTTCTTGCCCCGTGCTTCCTCACCGTCTAGTTTTACTAAACCTCTAGGGGGACAGAAGAGACTGCGTCCTCCTCCTCCTCGTCCCAAGATTCTTAGACCACCACCACCTTCTAGTGGACATAATCAAACCTGTCTTAACAATGGCCAAGTAGCCTCACAAGTCTCCAGGCCGATTCGTCAAGCTCCTCGGCCACCCTTGCCGTGCCGCCACAAATCTCCTCAAACCTCCAACCTTTTTGTCGCAAATGCAGAAGAGGCTCTGGATGCTTTAGAGTGCGAGAAAGGGATGGAAGAGGAACGGGAGCGTGAGCAGGAACAGTATAAGCTTATCCTGAGGCTTGAGGAGGTAGAGAGAGACATTGAGGTGTATACAAATACAGCCCAGGAGTTACGCGCCATGCTGGGGGATGAGGGGGAGGATGATGAGATGGCCCGTCAACAAACCATGGAGAATTTGGAGTTCTGCACATACACAGTTGAGACACTCTGGCTAGAACAGCAGCATTTACGGGGTAAGTGGTTGCTATGAATTAGCACATTTATCGATAGCCTATAAAACTGTTGGATCATTAGAAATAAAAGATTTGCATGTACAGAATTATATTGCGTGTTTAAATGATTATGAAAAGGTGACCCTATAGTTGTATTCTACCCAACGCTTAAAGCTCAAAAAATATCTTGTCTAAGAGCTGTATTTCATTAAGCATGCGAACTCATTTAATTCGTTAGGGGCTTGTACACATGTACAGACATACACTAACGCTATCGTCACGTGGATCATTTATTGGGGACGATCTTATGCACTTTAGCCTTCTTAATGGGAGATAATCAACATTCAGTTACTATAACCTTAAAAGACCATTGGAACTTTGAATTTAAGGTAAAACAAGGTTTTTACAAACAAAGATAAATGTTACAAGTTAAAATAGTTAGAAAACCTACTTACACCACTAAATTCGCTGTTGAAATGGATTCTACCCCAGTGTGTCCTCTCTTAGGCTGCTTTTCGCAGTTCGGCTCGACCCTGCACCCATGTTTCAAATCACAAAGAAGAGAAAGCCATAGAGGCCAGGGTTTCACTATATAACCCTTAAAACTCTTAAGTTTTCGAATATACTAATCATTGCAGGAAATCAGACGGTCAGGTACAGGCTGGTTTTTATCCTGTGTTTGATTCGTACCAAAAGCCCTGGTGAAAAGGTGTGAAAGGGTGTGAATGCCATTTGTTTGGTCTCCTGGTGTGTCATTGTGCTAGTTTCCTGTGGAATCTGCACACTGAAAACAGCATAGACCAAAACTATCAACCCAATATGAAACAGAATACTATAACCCTCTTGGCATTATGCACATGCTTCCGCCGTGACGTTGGGATTTCATAGCCACCAATTATGACATGGTGCAAACCATTACCAATTATACACAATTATTATTCATTCACAAGTTTATTACTTTCTACCATATCATGACTTCATTTTCGTTGTTTCTAAACATATCCTACATTGCTGGTGACATGAAACTGCTGACATGTTGGTAAATTGTTGTTGGTTTTCTTTGAGCATCGAATGTACATCTTCCATCAGTTGTTGGATTGTGGTTTAGGAACCAGCCTTGTGACACATTTTCTGCTTACACACTTTTTGCTTTCTACTATTTATTTAATTTGTAGATGTATCCTTTTCAGTAATATAAATGT
Organism: Xyliphius kryptos; assembly: GCA_025769995.1. Lineage (NCBI taxonomy): Eukaryota > Metazoa > Chordata > Actinopteri > Siluriformes > Aspredinidae > Xyliphius > Xyliphius kryptos. The sequence continues at coordinate 10,810 of JAOUQT010026037.1, forward strand.
ATGGTCAGTAAAGTGCAGTGAAAGTAAAATAACAGAAACCTGTTTTATCAATGCCAATAAAAATTGTTGATAAGATAAGCTTTGTAGAAATTGGAACACAAACAAGGTCACGAATAAAACTAACACAGAAGTAAATTAATTCTATTTCTTATAAAACAGGTAGTTTCGGTCCTCAGATCTTGATTAGCCAATATTGTCAATAATGCAGACCTGTAACTGCTTCACCTTTCTCTCAATGCGTGCTACACAAAACATTTATTTTAAATTGTGTACCATTTAATATAAACAGCGAGCCAAATATCAATGAGCACCAAAAACCGGACTTGATTACATTGCAGAAGACGTAAATGGTTTTATGAAAACTATAAGGCACTCGAAACGAAAAGATAAACTTTACTCTGTATTAGTAATACAAACATCCTCCATCTCAATATCTTTTAGCAGTGTCAACCTTTATGCACTGCATTACTTCCCTTACCATGTTTATGCAGACAGACAGACAGACAGAAGGGTATGTATGTCACTTTATTAGGTAAACGTGATGGATTGTTCCCTTTTGATCCCCAAGGAAATTTAACAGCCAGTAGCAGGTACCTAACAAAACATAGCTGCATATTGTATTTATTCCCTTTACTTTGTTCTATAATGATCAAGACTCCAACAGCATCCCACAAATCAGGTAGAATTTGGGCCATGGATGGTTCTGCAGTGATGTTAGTGTCTACACCAGTTCAATACTCAGTACGACTAGAGTTTTAACCTATTACTACTCCACTAACATTACCCTTAAAAA
>JAOUQT010026047.1:0-11602 GCA_025769995.1 Xyliphius kryptos
TGATGAACATGAAAGTGAAGTTGAACATCTCCCATGGCCTGCACACTCACCAGATCTAAATATTATTAAGCCACTTTTGGGGTGTTTTGAAGGAGCGACTCAGGAAACATTTTCCTCCACAAGCATCACATAGTGACCTGGCCCCTATCCTGCAAGAAGAATGGCTTCAAATCCCTCTGACCACTGTGCAGGACTTGTAAATGGCATTCCATGCCATGTATTGGCCGCAAAAGGAGGCCCTACACCATACTAATAAATTATTGCGGTCTAAAACCATGTGTTTCAGTTTCATTGTCCAACCCCTGTATGTAAAAGCAATATTCCTGCAGCCTCCATGTATCCATTTTCTCAAGTGGCCACACGGTGTCGCCATGTTCGCGTTAGGTCAAGAATTTTCCGCAGGAGAAGAAATCAAGGCACGCTAGCTTTAGGAAATGTGATTGTGGATTTATTCGTAATATACTTATTTATTAAGTTACTGTTTATATGAATGCGATTTAAACTTTATATTGCTGATCGTTTTACGTATGCCCGACAGACAACCGCTAAGTTGTTAGTGTTATTAAGTAAGGCTTAAAGTACAGGAACATGTGAGAACCTTCAACATAATGTAAGTTATTATGATTCGAGCATTTTAGGTGCGAAACGAATGTTTTGAGAAGCTCAGCATGTCTCGGGTGAATACAGTCGGTGATTTTAGCAGCTCTTGTGAGGCGGTTAGTTTGGTTCAGCAGAGTGAGACAGCAGCAGACTGTCAGCAGAGTGAAAGAACTCTGTCAGCAGAAGAACTGGAGAAACTAAAAAACGACCGCGTTCTGGTCACAGAGTTCAAGCAACACAAGCTGGAGACAGAGGCGAAGAAAAACTGGGATTTGTTTTACAAACGGAATTCAACAAACTTCTTTAAGGACAGACACTGGACCACGAGAGAATTTGAGGAACTTAAAGCTTGCAGACAGGTGAGTTTCTGTTGTTCAATATTCCACATGAAGTGACGTTACATTTTATTCGTTTCAATTATGTTTTCTTACAACTGCTGTAACCTATATTTAATTGTAGTCTCTTTACATCAAGAGGTTTCTGAGTTTAGCTCTAAGGCAAGGGTATCAGAACCCATTTACTGTGGGGCTTTGCATGTTCTCTCCATACCTGCACTTGTTTGCTTTAGAAGTATTGATTTCTTTTCAGGATTTTAATGATGTTTTAATAAATGTGAAAGGAAAATATAAAACAATAAATACATAGGTAAGAATGATTATATACATGGGTTGTACAATAAAACTGAAACACCTGGTTTTACACCACAATAATTTATTAGTATGGTGTAGGGCCTCCTTATGCAGCCAATACAGCATCAATTTGTCCTGGGAATGACATATACAAGTCCTGCATCGTGGTCAGAGGTATTTTAAGCCATTCTTAGCACATGAACATCCCTTTCAAATAGCTCCTTCTTGCGTCCACAGTTAATCCTGTTAAATGTGGTTTGTCCTTCTTGATGGTATGCTGAAATTACTCTGGAAACCGTGGCTCTTTGGGACATCACAAAGACTTGTTGTTTTGGTCACAGATGCGCCAGCAAGACGTGCACCAACAATTTGTCCTCTTTTAAATTCTTTATGTCACCCATAATGTTGTGTGCATTGCAATAACTCTTACCCCGCTAACTGAACCTTCACACTCTGCTCTTACTGATGCAATGTGCAATTAATGGAGATTGGCCACCAGGCTGCTCCAATTTAGCCATGAAACCTCCCACACTAAAATGACAGGTGTTTTAGTTTCATTATCCAACCCACAGTGTACTGTATATTAAAGCAATAACACACTCGAGGACATGCATTATTATGAATAAACCGGGGGTGGGGGGTGCTAACACAACGGGTACTAACACTCTATGAGAAAAAAAAGGAAAAAAAAAAGATTTGATTAATGGATATGTTGACCAAAATCAAATCCGCTAATAAACTCGTCTCCCAAGTGAATCCTGACCACAAGTAAGATTTCAATTTTTTCAACAATGAAATACTGCAATCTAGGGGTCAAATTTCAAAACGCATTTAATGAAAAACAATGGGAAACAGTATATTTCATATCGTGTATTTATACAAATGTAAAGCGTGGATTTTTGTGAATAATGTCCTGGCTAGACAAGCAGCTCAGCCAATCAGATTTAAAGACCGGAATTACCTGTTTTATAAAACTCTTAAATCCTTAAATCTGATTGGCTGAGCTGTTTGTCCAGCCGTGTCATAATTGGCAATGAATGCATAATATACTTATTTCAGCTTTTACCCTTTATTATTCAGGGGTCACCACAGCGATGAGCACACACATTAGACCTGGAAAAGTGTTTTATGTCGGATTCTTTTCCTGACACAAACCTCACCTCTACAATACATTCATTTCCTGATGTTTTTTTTTTTTTTTAATAAAGTGTGTTCTGTAATTTGACCACTAGATGCCAGTATTTGTTAGAAAAAAGCAGGAATCTTGTTCACGTAGTTGTGTAGTTGCTGTTCTGTGTAGCACCTTGTTCCTAGAAAACGTTGTTTAATTCTACAATATACTGTACTCCACTGTATATTGTTAGAATGACAAATTAAACCACTTGAACCTGTCAATTTAAAAACAGGACTAGATTACTTTGCAGAAGCCCTCTCATATCTTATGGCTTATTAACTCTGCATCCGTAAGTGGCAACCTGGCAATGACTAAGGCTTTTCCTTATGACTTTAAACTTTATTCGTTTATTATTTTCTGTTTAATCCTCTATTAGAGCTTTAAGCAGATACACCCATGACATGTTGCCAGTCCATCTCTTACTCACACATAGACTATATAGGGGCAATTTAGAGCAACCAATGTATCTTAAATCCATGTTTTTGTACTGTTAGGAGAATCTGGAGGAAACCCACATGGAAATCAGAATACTTTTTTGATCCACGAGGGGAAATTGTTACAGTTGCTCAGATTGCATAACTACATATATAAATAAATTAATGTTAAATTAAAGTAAATTAATGTTATTGTTGTTGGTGTTTCTGTCCAACATTAATGTCATAAACATTTACACCGATGTGTGATTACAGTGTTGTTTAAGATTTTCTTACCACTTTAATAAAAATAAAGTAATCAGTTATATTTATTATAATGATCTTATTTTTTATAACAGTAATGTTAACAATAGCTTGCTGATTTGCAGTGCTGGTCTGCTGTTGCACATCTTTGTTCTGTACCTCTTATTTTAGCATTGAATGCATAATTGAATTATTAATACAGTGAATAAGACTATGAGAACCATATTAATCCACTAACCGGAAATTGCTGAGCAGCAGCACCAGCTAAACAATCGACCGACAACTTTTTGAAAAATGTAAATCATTTTAAACAATAATTAAATTAAAACAATTTGAAACAAAATTAAATGATTGGCAAATTAAGGATGTACAAGCACATTTACACACACTTTCACATCTAGTGGCTGTTTATTACTTGTAATTTTTTTTCTGTGAGTTTTATTAGATGAATATAATATAATAATAATATTATTATTATTATTATTATTATTATTATTATTATTATTATTATTATTATTATTATGATTATTATTATTAATAATAATAATAATCATAATAATAATACCCTTAATAATAATAATAATAATAATAATAATTTTAATAATAATATTAAAATGAAATTACAACTGTGTTCCCATGAGCAGTACTCTCGACTGTAGTGCTGTATGTAACTGCTTGTTTATATTCCTTTTTTAGTTTAAATCACAGAAACTGGTGATGCTGGAGGCAGGATGTGGTGTCGGGAATAGCATTTTTCCTTTGTTAGAGGAGGATCTAAACCTCTTCATCTATGCATGTGATTTCTCACCACGAGCTGTACAGTTTGTTAAGGTAAGTTCTGGCTGTTTAAGTATAAAATAATTTCTCACGTTTTTTTAAAATATTGAAATAATTTAATGGGCAATTAATACCCAGGAATACCAGTAAGGGTGATAAGCATTTCAAAGGCCTAAAAAAGATTACACAAATACTAGACCAGCCGCAGCGTATCATATGCTGTATGATTGAGCCCTTCCCCAGTAGAACATCGCTGGTCCTATTTTTGCCCTGCCACCATAAACTCTTAAAGTATTCATGTAGTCAGCGTATTATTTAGGAGACTGTATAACTATGCTTCTGTGACTAAAAAGAACGGATAACACATCTCAAAGGTGGCCCAATCTTGGCAAACGAAAGTTACAGCCATGTTATAAAGTTTAAGAGCAACACAGATGACATTTTTCCAAAAATTTGTGACTAATAGATACAAAGTTACTGATGCAGGAATTTGTATAACATTAAATGAATTGTTGTTTTATGTGCCGCCATGTTAGTAAACAAATGGGGGTGAGTCTCTGTTAGTATTCCATTGTTTGGCAAGGAAAAGGAGGGTGGGGCTCTGTCTTGCGTATCTCATGGTGTGGAGACCAGTCGTGCTATAGATGCTATAGTTACTGTGTTCACCGTGGCACATAAACTTGGTTTGAACTAACATGATGAGCCAAAGGCATTTCAGATATACCAGTATTTGCAGAAATGTAAAAGGTTTCTCATGAAGCTTAAGAAAACTCAAACCAGCATACTGTAGTTCATTTGTACATTATCTTCCTCTTAATCCTCTACAGGGGGAGGGGCTCATTTATGTGGCATATGACGATAAATAATGAATATAAATGTTTTTCGGTTCTTTTTTGCTGCATGCTCTTTAGTGGATATGTTAAATATCAGGCACAGTGGTGATCCTGGGTCATCCTCTCCACTCTTGCCACGTGCCAATAATTATCTAGATAACATATGCCTAGTGCTCAGCGTCATCCCCTCCATTCTAACCGTGAGCCAATTGCTACACGCCAAGCGCTCTGCGGCATCCCTTACTCTACCTGTGCACCAATCGCTATCAAGATAACACATGCCAAGTGCCCTGCATCATCCCCTCCACTCTACCTGTGCACCAGTGGCTATAGAGTTAACAAGCGCCCTGCGCCATCCATTCACTCTACCCATTAGTCAATCTCTATCGATAGATTGTTTACTTTGCAGAAAACGGAATGTAAATGACATCAGTTGGTCCTGATAGAATCCACTATTAGTTTGACTTACCGCACACCATATTTTACCATTATTTACAGCCATAAGTAAAATAACCATACAAGCATTTTCCCATCTCATCAGGTTCACCACATCAGCCATACTGCATGGACTCATGCTCAGGCATCACAGATGGTGTCAGCATCCGAGATGAAGTGCTAGTTGGTTTTCTTTGTGCATTTTAGATATTGTAAGTGCATGATGTTTTGCACAGGACTTTGTGTCTAAATTACACAGACAAGTAAGGCTACTGCCACTGTAGGCCCATACTTTAATTGGAGTTTTTCTATTCATTAGGTTGAAAATTGTGCAAACTTATGACTTTTTAATGCAGGGTTTTCACTTTAGCATGGATCTTTGCTAGATTTGTAATATGAATTTTATATTGCAGTTTATTAAAGCCAATTTTTAAACTTACTTTCACTCATAATATTACATTTTTTCCGTAAATTTGTTTAGGAAAATTCCCTTTACTGCCCTGACCGCTGTCTGGCATTTCAGTGTGACCTGACAACAGATGACCTGCGTACCACAATTAAGGAACACATGCTGGATGTTGCCACACTGATATTTGTCTTGTCAGCTATTCACCCTGATAAAATGCAGCAAGTGCTGGAAAACATTTACAAGGTAAAGTGTCCTGATAAAATTTGGCTTTTTTATTTCAATGCAGGTTTGAGTACAAAAGTAATTACATTCTGGGTTATTGTGAATAATGTCAGTGCTTGACGTGCGGCTCCGCATAAAAAAGAGGAAGCTATTCTTGCACAACCACTTTGAAAAGCTATATGTAGTAATGGCATTCAGCTTATTACAATGGAAGGGCGTAAATGCTTGATTTTATAATTTTTAATATTCAAATTTCAGTCTGGGTGGAGTTATCAGGTTCTACCTGTGTCCTTGTGGGTTTTTCCTGGATTTTCTGGTTTCCTCCTACAGTCTAAAAACATGGATTCAAGGTAAACTGGCTGATCTAAATTGCCCCCATATATTGTGTGTGGGTGTGTGTGCCCAGCAATTGATTAGCTCCTTGCTGCATATTCCCAGATATGTTAATATCATTAAAATATTACACAATATAACAAAATTGTTCCTGTTTTATTATTTTTTGCATATTCTTATCATTGGTGAGTACTAAACAAACAAAAAATTGTCAGTAAGACTAAATCTGTAGTTTCCGAGTTAAAGCACAAGCCATATTAAAACAAAGTGGCAGTTTATTTAAGACTTTGCCAAATGTATTGTGCATAATTTTAATTAACTACAAAGTTTGTATTTAACATTTCAATTATGACTATGGAACTGATATTTTTCAATATTTCCCTGTTCACCAAGAACAATGCCCTTTTTTTTTGACAAAGTCTGGTTGTGTGTCATTTGACATTTTTTGCATTTTTATTTACCTTTTTGAAATTTTCATGTATGTTATATACACTCCTCAAAAATAAAGGGAACACTTCACAATGTAACACCACGTCAACCACACTTCTGTGAAATTAATCTTTCCAGTTAGGAAACAACACTGATTGTGAATCAATTTCACTTGCCAGTACACCAGAAGGGGAGGGGGCCATAGGAGAGAACATCCGCCGCTTCATCAGGAGCATGCCCAGGCGTTGTAGGGAGGTCATATAGGCACGTGGAGGCCACACAAACTACTGAGCCTCATTTGAACTTGTCTTAAGGAATTTCCGCTGAAGTTGGATCAGCCTGTTGATGTTCCACTTTGATTTTGTGTATTCCAAATCCAGACCTCCAGGGGATAATTTTGATTTTCATTTGAATAATTTTTATGTTATTTTATTCTCAGCGCATTCCACTATCTACTAAAGATTTTCAACTGAAATATTTTATTCATTGAGCTCTAGGATGTGTTATTTTAGTGTTCCCTTTATTTTATTTTATTTTGAGCAGTGTATATCAGCATATTGGATGCAGGAGTGAGTTGAAATTAAGCTCCTCCTACGAAGGAATTTGAAGACACTTATCCTTTTAATCCATTTTAAAGACTTGCATAATCTAGGACAGTAATGTTTGTAATAAATAGTTTATTCCTTTATCAGACAGTGTAACAAAGGTCAAAGGTTAAAGTTACCATTTTGGAAATAATGCTAACATAATGAGCCATGTTACTGAGGTGCATTGTGAATTTGCCAGCCCAGAAATAAAAATCAGCATGAAATGTATTTTGATTTCCACGATGACCCTCCGAACAACAGAATCTCTACTAGCAGGTCCAGCTTTGCTCCCTTTCCACTGTACAATGCACTCAAGAAACTACAAGAGTTACCATTCAAGTTTAACCAGAACGCGTACTTACTGTACCTTTACAAAAACGCTCCTAAATTCACCCACAATTTTATAAGAAATGTCAGTAGAGACTTTGAAGTGTATCTAAAGTGATGCAAATATATTAGTTCTCTTAATATATAGTCAATAAAAGCTCCTACTTTGGGAGAGTTTGGTTACATCGTGGTGGTTACATAATGGACAACGTTTCGATTTGAAAGTCGAATTCCGCTCCTACTTTGGTGTTTCTAATAATATAGAACATTAACACTCTTGTCTATACAGAGTGTGGTTTACGTGTCTGTGTTTCTAGCATCTAATACTGAGCTGCCCGTTAAGTAGATATTAGAATTAGACTTGTTTTCTACAGGTTTCAGCTAAAGCAGGACAGTCAATGGACACAAAGGAGAGTACTGCACAGCAGGTGTATTACACTTGACGATACAGAATCTTGGCTCTTGACATGCAAGAACATTTGCCTGTCTCAGTCTACCAAGGACCAGCCAATTTCTGCACATGCATGACAGGAAATGATGCAAGTAAAATAAGGACACAGTTAGGCTCTGCTCAGGTGTACTATAGATACCACACAACACTGCTTGTAAACATTAGAGTGAATGGACAGGAAATATGGAGTGGATTCCGTAGACACTTTGTGCAAACAGGCTACTGCTACTGTGCTGAAAGCCACGATCTACACTAAAACTGCATCTGCACGAGGCCAGACGAACGACTTATATCTGAATGATCCTGGTCTGGCACTGTGTAAACATTGCTCGCAATTCATTCTCCTGTGTGTCAATGACTGCGTCCGGTTCTGGACTTTTCTGGACTTTAGCCACAGCAAAGTTTATACCTTGGGTCAGCCCGGCCTGCGTAATGTTAGCCACTTGCACCATAGAGCTCTTGATCTTAGCAAAGGGGGACACCACACGACTTCCATTACTATCTGCTGGTGAAGGCCCAAGACTGCCTTCCAAAATGGAGCCAAGACTCTTTTGGGAGCTACATGATGCGGCCGAACCTGGTGGGTGGACTGAAAGATGTTTTCCTCCTTGGACTGTAGAGTCTACATCAAGCTGGGATGGGCGAGGAATTTGTTGTTGCTGTGGGTTTGCAGCCTCTGTCTTTGAGTCGGAACATAAGGGGGCTATTAGATTATCAGCAGCTAATGTTTTTGAAACTTGCACCGGATGCTCCTCGAATATCTCCTCTGGTTTGGTCTGGGCATCATGGACAAACTGATGGCAGTATGCGTCTATTGGTGTTCCGAAGTCGATCAAGATGGCCTCCTCCGCCTCTGAGGGTGCGTCTGGTGACTGAGCGTTTGGCTCATCTACTGAGCTGTCTAAAGCATTGCTCTCACAAGCAGTGACACGGATAACAGAGGGCACGAGGAGCTCCACGCTTCCGATGGACTGCGAGCGGCTGCCCAGTCGAGGTGCAGACGCCACGATCCCACAGCTGGGTAGCACATAATCTACGTTTTCCAGAGAACCTGAACACGGCTGCTCGTCTGAGTTGCAAGACTCAGAGTCTGAGGAGATCTCCAGCTCTGAACGGTTATCACAGCGGTCCTTACTGGCTCCAGAGCCCGGATTGCTGTCAGACGTCTCCAAACTGCTGTCTGATTTCCAAAGGTTCACATGCATGTTGGGCTTTAGGAAGTTGACTTTTACCTCCGGCTTGGAAAAGGTTCCGAGTTTACCAAGCGGCTTGAAGTTTCCAATGTTGACGTTTGTTTTTGTCTGCTTGACTTTTTGATTTAAAGATGAGAACTTGTTCATGAAGAAATTTTTGCCCTGAGCTAAGCCTGAGCCAAGAATTTGGTCAGTGGATTTTCCTTGAATGCCCATAATGTCTTCGTGTGGTTTACTGCTCTTCCTAAAAAAAAAAAAAGCAAAAAATGTAATGTGTCTTTTCTACGTCTTCATCTTAATGCTGAACCTAACAGTGTGTTGTGAAAAGAAAATTTTAGACATAAACAGCACAATACAGCTAATTAATAAACGGGTAGTTCCAGTCCTTAAATCGGATTGGCTTTTCACAATAACCCACACCGCTGACAGCTTCACATTTGTATAAATGCGTATTATAAAATATATAAAGAAACCAGAAATCTTTTACTTGCGGTCAGGGTTTATTTTAAAAAACAGAATATGTTGCGGAATGCTTTCAAACATGAATTAAACTTAGTTTTTTTTAATTAAAGTGTGTAGGTAACCGTTTTATAAAAGCATTAAGACACTCGATGTTGTGCATTATTGTGAATAAACCACAGGAAAGTGGTGTAATGGCACTCTGCTTGCACGTCATGCCTAATAACACCTCTTTGTCGTGGTTTATTTACAGTAATGCACGTCCTCTCGTGCCTTATTGCTGTAGTTCCTCAGCTTACAATATATCTTTGCAAGAGTCGAGGGTCAGGGGTAAAATGATATTATTAATAATATACAGAGTACAATTTAAAAAGCTATTGGCAACTGAAAAGCCTTGGCATTTTTAAGGTAGTCATTCCTGTTCAGTATTCCTTTAACTGAATAGAGACGCCAGTTACAAAAATACTCTGCTTTTCAGAGGATTTCATTAAATTTAAAGAACTCATGTAGTGCTAAATTCAACAATACCTTTCCAACCTCTTCTCAATGACAGAGACGTCGAGTCCCATGGCTTGCTTAGTTATGCGAAGCATTTCAGCGATACACTGAAGTGTGTCTAAAAGAAAGAACAGACATGAAAGAGAATGTAATGAAAAAACATTTAAAACCAACCATCTTCATCTTCCATTGTGCCACATTATACAGGGTCTCCACAAAGTGATACAAGACATTATTGACCTAAAGAAAAAGATCACTGATGCCACCATTGATAACACAATGCCGCAGAGAACATGGCACGAGTACCGTCTTGATGTGTTTTGTGTAACTAATGGTGCCCATATTGAGGGGTAATAAATAAAGCCAAAAAAAAAACAAAACTTTGATATCTACTTTTCATTCTGTAAGTAAGTCATTTTGTGGGTCTATGGATATGTTTTTCGAATAAATCTTTGAAATTGTAAACAGACTTTGTGGACACCCTGTACATACCGATAAAAGCTGAGAATAAAAGATAATAATTAACGCATAATATAATCATAGAAGCAATCAAAAGGTCAACTATCACACGTTAAAGCGATCTGCCAATAGTAAAGGAAAATATATTTAGTGTATGACAGTTCCAGGAACTCAATAAAACTGGGCTTAAATAACAATAAGAAAGACTATCTGATTAAACCATGAAAATGTACACTGGAATTACTAAGATCAAGGGCAGCACGGTGGCAAAGTGGTTAGCATGTCCACCTCTCACTGCTGGAAATCCAGGTTTGAATCCCATTATGGATAGTTTGTGTGGGTTTCTTAAGGTTCCCACTTTTCTCCCACAGTTCAAAAACATGGATTCAAAGTAAATTGGGTACTCTTAATTTTGCTAGATCCCACGTCCGTGTGTCTGTGTTATAAGGTGCCCAGCGTTGAACTAACCCCTGTACTGGGTGTATCTGCCCAATGCCTAAAAAGTTCTGCCGTGGATGGTCATGGGGAACACTCCGCTAAAAAAACTCACCAACACTCACCACCTTTTTTATTTTTAGTTTAGCCAGAATCTCACAGATTTACCAAGTGGCTGAATAGTTTATGACGATGGCCCATTTCAACATGATTACATCATCCCCTGTGGGGAGACTTGCCTACTGCACATTCACGGAACAACTCTTAGGACATTTCTGGCATATCCCAAAGGTATCAGGTTGAATTTCAATTTGGTGGCACTAAAGGCCACTAAAGTACAGTGAACTCCATGTAACATTTATGGATGTGGATTCACATGACTTGTGCATCGTGACCTGGAACAATATTAAGGTTAAATATGTTGAGGTCAAAAGTATTAAAACATCTACACATTGTACTTAAATAAGCTTTAACGACAATCTATTTTTAGTTTACCCCCCTGCGCGCACACATTTTGGCTGAATGAGAAAGCCCAGTTTACAATCTGCATTCTAGTTCATCCAAGTGATGCTACATGGGGTTGAGATCAGGGCTCTGTGCGGGCACACTAAGACCACTCAACAAACACTTGTGCACTGTGACACGGTCTTGTTACATTAGAAAAATGCCTTTCCC
>JAOUQT010026056.1:0-11601 GCA_025769995.1 Xyliphius kryptos
TGTGAAGAGAACAGCTGAGGTGGGATCATGCCAGTAATGTTGGAAGACATCAGGACCATCGATGCTACTTTTAAAAAATGTTATTAGAGAATACAACTCCCAATTTTGATGTGCCCTTGCAAAGTCCAAACGAGTAATTTTGTGAAGACGTGGCCTTCGGGGAAAGTCGGGGAGCATTTTTGCTTTTGTCATCAGGACTTGATAGTGCATCTACTTGACAGAAAATGACATGGAATCCAAATTTTTGTGCAGATTTTGACTTTTTAAGGCTATGGTCATAAACTTTTGATCAAAAATTTTACTGCCCAAAAGGTTTGTCTCTTGCATCAATTTCTTCTTTTAGCATTGAGAAGCTCAACTTGGACCCTTCTTAAGATCCAATGGTACAAAATGCAAATTCTTGCAATTTTTGAACTGGTCTTACGATTTCGATCAGGAGTGTTATAGGCCCACTGACTAGTTACAAGTTTGTAGACACCTGTGATGCTAATTAGTGGACACGCCTTGATTCAAACATGTCCTTTTGGTTACATTAGCTACAGGGGTGCCATCATTTCTGTTCAGGTCTGTTTAATTCATTTTTTTTAATAATTCTGTTGAAGCATGGTTAAAAAGCAAAATCTGACTTTCATTTGTTCGTTTTCGTAGCATTTTTCAACTTGCAAATTTCCCCACGTGGGACATAGTAAGGCTGATCAAATTTTTATTTAGTTATTTTTGTGACCATTGTGGGCTTTTCTCTCATTAATCAAGACGTTCCACCAAGTTTGTTTACATGTGTAATACCTGCTCTATGGTGCCACTATTTGGGTCCTGACATTAGAACAGAGTAAAGTATTCATACACATGTATGTACTGTATGTACACAAACGGACTACAAAATGTAATTGTGGAATTAGAAAACTAATCAAATGTCAGTATGACAGACATTGCACCATGCGGTGTAACTGCCTACCTAAGCAGTGCATATTTAGTTTTACCTTTAAGGACATTAAGGATATTAGATTTTACAAAGGGGGATTTCAGAGGAGCCAGTTTACCCTAAATCCATGTTTTTGGACTGTGGGAGGAAACCGGACAACTAGAAGAAAGCCCACACAGACACGCGGAGAACATGGAAACTCCACTCAGATCGGGATTCAAACCGGGAATCCCTACTGAGAGGCGAATGTGCTAACCAAGCCATCGTACCACCCCAGGTCTGTTTCAATGAATTTAAAATAATGTGTAAAGCCTTTACATATGACATTTGCTTTTTTTATCACAATCTATACATCTAATTAAATATCTTAGATGATCAAATTGCATAGACAAATACTGTCTGTCTGCTGCGTGGCAGAGGGGACGTGTGTGTTTTGGGAGTGCTAACTGGAGGCAGGAGTGAGGAGGAGAAGGTGGAGGATGGAGTTTGTGCGCTCCACGGATCAAATCAAGGCAGAATTCTCACAAGAACTAAATGGAAATGTGGGAAAAAATAATGGGGAAAAAAACTAAGCTGTTTTATTATGCAGGGCAGGTGCTGAAGCACCACTGGTGTTCTATCACATTCTTTTACTCCTTACACATCTGTAATGCTGAATCAGTTTGCTTGATGAATTAACGCTTAAATCTGAAATCGGGTCATATTGATCGATAATTACAAATTATAAATAATCTGATTGATATGGAAATTGACATAAAGTCTCATTTCTGTTCTTTGACTTTAGGGTTGTACCTCCATCACCGAGTGAAAAGAAGATGAAGAAAAAAAGGTGAATCTACTCTGCTTTTACATTGTTCTGTAAATGCCTCCTTTTTGTTTCACTTATCATAAAGCTGGGCTTTGTAGTTCCACAATTCTAGACTGTTCCATTTGTTTGTGGACTACAACATTATTGTGAATAAACCACTGGAAAGAAGTGAAACGGCAACATGCCTAATAAACACACTTTTCCCATGGTTTATTCACAATAATGCATGCCCTCCTGTGCCTTATTGCTTTAATAAAAAGGTTACCAACACACTATAATAAAATAATGCGTTTGAGTCCTCCGCGACGTGATCTAGTTCGTTTTTTAAACTACGTTTTGTAAACAGCTTTACAATTTTCCTAACAATCAAATGCCGCTGGTTAGTGGCCAAATTATAGAATGCAGTTTATTATTACGAATTTGAAGATCTGATAGGCTAAGGAGCGTCTTTAGTGGTCTTACTAAAATGATAAAATAGTTGGTGACGGGTGCATTAATTCAGCCAGAGCAATATTGAAGGCTAAGATGTACATTTACATTTAGTTATTTTGCAGACGCTTTTATCCAAAGCGACTTACAATTATCCCAGCTTGGTTGGGATCAGAACACAGGGTTGACACAGCACCCTGGAGCAATGAGGGTTAAGGGTCTTGCTCAAGGACCTACACTGGTAACTTCAGGGGACCCGGGATTTGAACCCCCAATCTTCTGATTGATAGTCCAACACCTTAACCACTGAGCTACTACCACTCCCTGTAAAATGCATATACTGCATTTTTAGACATTCAGGTCTCAGTCTCAAAAATGGTCTTTATTTAGAAATTTTATATTCCAAAACAAAAACATTTATTCAATCTTATAATGCTTATTTGTTTTATCCGGATACGAGGGTGAATAAGGAATGTGCAGCAATAATGCTCAACATGCAAAAACAAATGAAGTCAGTGGACACTCCTGGTGCTGAAATCCAAACTAATCCTTAAAACACATATTGTCTTTCAAACTAAAGACACAGTATCATATTATTATGAAAATAAAAACTTCTTTCAAACAAACCAGACATTCTTGGATCCAAATTGGCATGCTTGTTTCATGGTGCCCTCAGCAGCATTACAGATCGTTACAGATCAGGCATGTTAGCTTTACATTAATAAAACTGGGAGGATAAAAGTGTATTTCTCTGTCCATTCTTTAAGAAAGATCCTGTTTTCTCAGCTTATAAGATTTTTTGATTGAGCCATTTTTTGACAACTTACAGCAACAGGAATTTTTTTTTTTTGCTTTTTTTTTTTTTTAATTTTGTTAGTTTTTTTCCCCGCATTAATAGTGCCCCCAATGATCCTATAATTTTCCATATTTCATTCCATATTGCCAAGACAGCACACATTATGTATTTAATATAATGACTAAAGGGGACAGAACCTGCAGAGTACGTAGTCAGAGGGCTGAGTGGGCAGTATTTCAGTGATGCATCCTTGGTGAGTGACTGAGACAGATATCGCCTGCTTATTGGAACACAACTATAAAACCAGGTCCTCTCATATAAATCTTGCCTCCTGTTGTTCTGCCTCCAGGTCTAAATCATCCAGTGCTTCCAGCAGTAGTGGCAGCGATTCGGACAGTTCCTCTAGCGACTTCCCATCTGACAGCAGTCAGTCCTCTAGCTCTGCGTCCTCTTCAGACAATGAAGAAAGCAGCAGCAGTGAAAGTGACGACACGTCCTCTTCATCGTCCTCCTCGTCATCCTCCTCCTCCTCCTCTTCCTCCAGCTCTGACTCAGACACAGACTCATCCAGTGACAGCAGTGACCAGGGTCCGCCTAAGAAAAGGAAAAAGAAAAAATAAAGCAGTGAGCTGCTGTGATGTTTTTTCGGGGAAGTTCCTCTCGTTCATAAAGACAAGGCAGCGTGGGATGCAACTCCCCATCTCTTGCATTACATTATTTTATATATGTGTTTTTTTTTGTCCAGAAGGATATTTTTCTTCTGTTATTTTTTTCCCTCATTGGTTATTTGGGATGTGTGTGTTTAAAAAAGATTTAAAGATAAACTCTACAAATCTGTATTTTTAGAAATGACATAATGAAAAGGAGCTTTAAAGAATTTCGGCTCTTATACTGAAATCCAACTATGGGTTTTGTATTTGGGAAGTATGTTTTACTTTATTTCATCATCTTAAATAAATAGTTTTTTACTCTAAAACTGTTTCTCATCTCATTATCCTTCGCTAAATCCTCTCCTAGGGTCGTGGAGGGGTTCCCCATGCCCATCCAAGAGAACATTTCTCTCACAGACAGCCAGGATAGGGCGCCAATCCATCGCTAAGCACACACTCCCTCACACAGACTACAGGTGCTGGTCATTTAATATGAATATCATAAAAAAAACTTTCATTCAACGGAAAACTAATGAAAATCCCAAATTCATTATCTCAAAAATTGAAATATTGTAAAAAGGTTCTATATCGAAGACACCTGGTGCCACGCGCTAATCAGCTAAGGAACTCCAAACACCTGCAAAGGCCTTTAAACGCTCTCTGTCTGGTTCTGTTGGTTACACAATCATGAGGAAGACCGCTGACTGGACCATTGTTCAAAGGACGACCATGAACACTTTGCACTGCTGCTGAGTGCTCCAAAGTTCTGTTCTCTGATGAAAGTACATTTTGCATGTCCTTTGGAAATCAAGCTCTCAGAGTCTGCAGTAAGAGAGAAGAGGCACAAAATCCTAGATGTTTAAGGTCCAGTGTAAAGTTTTCAAAGTCAGTGATGGTTTGAGACGCCATGTCATCTGCTGGTGGTGGTCCATTGTGTTTCCTAAAAATCAACACTGCCGTCCATCAGGAATTTTTAGACTGCTTCCTGCTGCTGACCAACTTTATGGATATGCAGATTTCATTTTCCAGCGGACCTGCCAACTGCACACTGTGTCAAACCAGTACGTGCTTTCAGGACTATGGCATCCCTGTTCTTATTGGCAGCAAACTCGCCTGACCTACAGCCCGTCGAAAATCCTTGAGGTTTTGTGAAGAGGAAGATGCGATACACCAGAGCCAACAATTCAGAAGGTCACTATTAGAACAAATTGTGCATTCAGAAACCCTGTGCAGCACCACACACTGATCGACTCCATGCCACTGCATGTCCATGCAGTAATCCAGGCCAAAGGAGCACCTACTATATATTGAGTGCTGTACATGCTCATGCTTTTCATCTTCCTACTTTTTGAGCCAACATCTTGATTAATTTTACCACTAGCACCTGTATATAAGGGCAATTTTGAGCAGCCAATTCTCCTTGAATCCCTGTTTTTGTTTGACTGTAGAAAGAAACTGAAGAAACATTCCACACAGACAGGGAGAACATGAAAACACCACTCAGCTCCCCAGCAGTGAGAGCTGATAGAATATTTATTCCAGAGGAAATTTTGCAAAAAAAATAGCAAATGTAGCTTGGTACTCAGCGCCAAGGGAGCACTTGGGTTCAGGTGCCTTGTCCAAACCATAGTACTTGGTTGGACTGGGAATCAACCCGAGGACCTTCACGTTGCAAGGCTTTCCTTAACCACAAGTCTACAACTGCCCCTGGGTAGGTGAATGTGCTTAAAACTAAAGCACCACTTCACCCTGAGAAACAATTATTCCAATCTTATTTATTCCTCCTTATAATTCAGAATAATTAAAGAGTGTTTTGTGAGGCACAACTGATACAGAGTGGAGGAACCTGCAAAAAAAAGTCCTATGGCAAAAATGCACTTGGGCAAGGCTCCTAACTCTCTCCAGACACTGTGTACAGTGCTGCCCACCGCTCTGGTGTGATATGCAAATCCTCTACTACTGTGTTCTACCTTGATGACTTCTTAATCAGTAAAATGGTAAAATCTAATTAAATGGTCTCTTAATGCTTTTGAAACTAGAAAACGGAATTCAGGCAAAAATTCAGACATTTGCAGTTGGATATAGGATGAATGCATGCGGGAAGTGGCGTGCTGCTGCACAGAGATAGACATCCAAGGGACTGACACGATTCAACACAATGGGCAGCATTTTGAGCACATCCTTTAGTGGGTTACTGTCGTTGCTCCATGTCTAAAACATGTCAATAACTCAATAATGAATAAAAATATGGTAAAAATGAGCACACCATTATTTTTCATGTACAATTCTCCATGTGTTTGATGTGTCACATGTCCTGCTTTCCACTGAAAAAGTTAAATTGAATTCAAAATGTCGGTTTTGCAGATGGCCACAATGAGCATCAACCGGGCTCAAATGTTTTCCCCCTCCCATTTACTATTATGATACCACGGTAAGGTGATATCAGCAACCATTTTCATTTTGTCAGGGTGTATCCATACTTATGGCCCACCTTGTATATGGACGTTCAGTTTTAATCCTTTCAACAAAGAAGGCTTATCCAAGACGAAACGTAAGCGCCCCCTACATGTGACTACATGGAAAAACACGAGTTTAACGGTCTGTGAACTGGATTCGAATTGATTCAGAAGGGAGTCGGTTCCGTGAGTGATTCTATGCGAGTCAGACCTTGTAATCTGTTCACCATGGCTCGCGTATGTTCGCTGGGTTTGTCATTCAGAACAATGGCGAGCGAACAGTCCGCGCGCCTCTCCTGGCTGACGTAGGGACGCGCGGTGTGCAGCTCCATCGTGTCGCGATTTTATCCGCTTTTTGTTTTGTTTGTTAGGGAGGATGAAGAGTTTCCCGGAGCGTGGCGTGTAGCACAAAGTACAGAGACAAAGGGAACGGCTTCGGCAGCGACCATGGTTTGGGCCTGAATCCAGATCAGAGGTGAGAGAAACTCTTTCGTTTGCTTTTCGTTTCCTAACAAAGAACACGAGAGTTACCAGAGAGACTGGCGCGGTCTGAGTTCGCTTTACAAAGCTTTAACACGAGAAATCCGACGCTGCTTTGAACCCCAAATCTTATTTGTTATTATTAGTGTAGCTTAGCATTAGCATTAGCGGCTAACCTTCAGTTTGTGGCTTTAAAACTGCACCATTCTGTGCACGCACACCGTTTAAAAGCTTAAACTCTCATAAAATCTGTGTTTTAACATGATTTCCATTCTCGCATTGACATCATTGTCTTTGCGTGTTTAACTATGAAATACGATGTTGGAATTATTTTCAGTCGGTGACGTTATTCTTATATCGTGTCATTATTAAACACACAGACGAAGCTTTTCCATTCACATAACAGCCAGTTATTAATTGTATTATTAAATTGAGAAATTTTGTAGATAATTACTATCCAAATGGTCTCTGTTGTAAAACACATCCGGGTTTGAGACTGACTTTTGATTGGAGCAGCAGTGAGATCCTATTTGAAGTAACCCAGGAGTTTGATTAGATTTTGGTCCCCCTAAACTCATATTTAGTTGCTTAAATGTCTTGGTTGTGAGTGTGTTAAAGCAGAAGACACTTTCCTAACTTTTTACTTTTCATCACATCTCATTATCTTCCGCTTAATCCCCTACTAGGGACCAGAGTCGATGGTTTTCCCCCTGTTTCGGGCCCAGGACAGAAACACTCGCCGATCTGTCGCTTGGCACCCACCCACCCACACACTGTATGGGAGCAAGTCATTTTAAGTCTATGTTTTGGACTGTCAGAGGAAACCCACACCTAGGTTGAGATTTGAACCTGAGTCCCCAGCATTAAGGGATGAAGGTGCTAAACACTGCATCGTTCTGCACCATTCTGTGCGAGGACACTGTTAAAAAGCTTGAACAAGAGCTGCCAAAACCTGTGTTTTAACATGATTTTCATCCTGGCATTTACGGCATTGTCTTTACGTGTTTAACCATAAAAGACAAAATTGGTGATATATCCAGAATTTGATTAGAAAATGCTCCCCCTTAGTTCCTTAAATGTGTTATGGTTTGGAGTGAGTGTGTTAAAGTTTGAACACACTAAAGGAAGCAGTGCTTCTTAGATTGGAAGCCATGGCTTTTATCTGTGTTTTTTTTTTTTATTCCCAACACACTCACATTAGAGTAATAGTCAACTAATTGAGGAAAAAAATCCATAAAAGATTTATTGTTAGGTACAGCCCTAATAATTACATGTATTGCACAAAAATAAAAGATACGCATACTGCAGGTTTTAGTTTGCTTATTATATATATAA
The DNA here is from genome assembly GCA_025769995.1 of Xyliphius kryptos. Lineage (NCBI taxonomy): Eukaryota > Metazoa > Chordata > Actinopteri > Siluriformes > Aspredinidae > Xyliphius > Xyliphius kryptos. The sequence goes on from JAOUQT010026056.1 coordinate 7,877, forward strand.
CATAAACACACAGCTCAGAAAAATAAAGGGAACACTAAAATAACACATCCTAGATCTCAATAAATAAAATATTTCAGTTGAAAATATTTATCTAGTAGATAATGGAATGTGTTGAGGACAAAATAACAAAAAAATAGACCCATAGAGGTCTGGATTTGGAATCATACTCACAATCAAAATGGAAAATCAACTGACAGGCTGATCCAACTTCAGTGAAATTCCTCAATACAAGTTAAAGTGAGGCTCAGTGGTGTGTATGGCCTCCGCGTGCCTTTATGACCTCTCTACAATGCCTGGGCATGCTCCCGATGAGGCAGCAGATGTTCTCTCCTACAGCCCTCTCCATGTATCTTGGTGTGCTGCCTGTCTCCTGGTATCTACTCCATGCTCTGGGCACTGTGCTGACACACACAGCAAACCTTCTTGCCACAGCTTGCATTGATGTCATCCTGAATAAGCTGCACTACCTGAGCAACTTCTGTGGGTTGTAGACTCTGCCTCATGCTACCTCTACAGTGAGAGAGCTGACAAAATGCAAAAGTGACCCAAACAACAGCCAGAAAAGATGAGAACAGAGAAAAGGTCTGTGGTCACCACTTGCAGAACCTCTGCTTTATGGGATTGTCTTGCTAAGTGCCTCTCATTTCTACCTGTTGTCTGTTCCATTTGCACAACCGCAAGTGAAATTGATTCACAATCAGTGTTGCTTCCTATCTGGACAGGTTGATTTTACAGAATTGTGGTTGACTTGGTGTTACTTTGTGGTGTTTAAGTGTTCCCTTTATTTTGAGCAGTGTGTGTGTATATATTTGTTAATATAAATCACCACAGTACATCCACCATGTGACACATGAATCTAAAGCTTGTAGATTTAATATTCCTTACTCTTAAATAGAATAAGCTTCAGACTGATAAATTCCGTGTCCCTGTTGTTTGTTTGTACACCCAGCTCCTGCCCTCTGCCTTAATGCACCTTCCATTTATAGCACAGTAAATCTCACGCCTGTTGATCTTTGGTCCACATTTTACAATCTTGTCTAAGAATCTTGATCTGCTTGATTATAATCGCGTTTCGGTTCCATCCTGCACCTTAGACATCTGTTAAAGTGTGTGTTCTGAAGCTGAGCAAGTTTTTACTGCATGATTAACCAGCTCGATGACATGGAGACCGATCTGCCAGACAGCAGAGGTTGAAGGCCTTGATGTGAACCAGGATAGGCTTGGTGTGCTTATATAACTGTCCACAGTATGTTCCCGTGTCATTCTGCAGGATTAAATGTACTTGCCTGAGGCCCAAGCTGATGATGACATACGTGGCGGTTGAAAGTGGTTTACTGTTTATAAAGCATTTTTCATGTTGTCTGTGCAGTACGTCTCTGGTGAGTTTTGCTCCGTGGCTCAAGCTAAGTGTTTACTCTGCACCTTAGTGAAAAAGAAAGTGGCACCCATGCGTTAAACACAGGTTAAATGTTCCCTTACATTGTCTTCAGTTACATTTCGAAACAGGTCGCTATGCAGTTACAGAATCAACACTAGGGCTGTAAATCTGAGCCCTCAGGACAATTCGATCTGATGTCGATTCCTAAAGCCAACAAGCCGATCATTTTTGATAATTAAATTTTACCCGTTATACCATTCGGGAAGATTAAATTCTCAATCGTTTTTACATTAAATCTATTAGGTTACAAATAAATCAACAAGAAAATAATTTATTGAGCGATCCTATTCACACAATGTTTATCAGTTTAGCACCTGTGATCAAGCTGATGCTGAAAGTAGAGTTGTATTTCTGTAATAAGTTTTAATTGGCTGAACATGCCTGCTCAGCAAAGGTACTCTCCAATCAGAGAGCGTGAATATGCTGACTGCGCAGGCCTGCTGGAAGGTTTTGTAATGCCAACTCACAATCTGATTGGTTAAAACAACAGATGTACACTTATTTATTACTACAGGGCAACCAGTGATTCTGCCTGGAAGAGGCGCTGCCAAGGGACACTGTATGAAAGGAAGCAGAAAGATCATTTGGAATTATTATATAAATATTTCTGGACAAAATCGAATTAACATCAGTATGGTTCAGATATTTTAGACCATTAGAGAACACTTTGAATGCCCTGACGGCCCACCACTGACACATACAATTCTGTGTGAGTCCAGGGTGTGCGGGTGGATCTGGGTTTTTCTCCGTCTCTATACAGGGAGAGGAGGTGGGAGTAATGTGGTTCCTCTGCTGCTCATCCAAATCTAGTTCAGTAAATTCAGGAAATGTGTCAGAATCAAATAATGATGAGTTAGAGGTTTTTCAAAGTGTAATGAAAAGCAGGGCAGCTAAAAGTAGTACATCTCCCATGTACTTCAGAATATTTTATGGCTTTCTACAGACTTTTTTTAGTCTTTGATCTTCACTGGGGGCAGCACGGTGGTGTGGTTTGCGCATCCGCCTCTCAGCGCTGGGGTTTCAGGTTCAAACCTCAGTCTCAGTTTTAATGTTTTCCCTTTGTTTTTGTTTATTCGGCTTTCTCTGACAGTCCAAAAACATGGAGTCAAGGTGAATCGGCAGCTCTAAATTGCCCCTACACTGGTGTGTGCATGTGCACCCAGTGATGATTTTGCAGCCTGTTCTTGTGTATCTGTCCTGGGTGTATCTGTCGAGTACAAAATGTTTTTTTTTTGTTGTCTGTTGCAGCAGGCCTGGTGTTGGACGACATGTCGATGATTTAAAAAGAAAAAAAAATCACAATTAATTTGCTTTAAATATTTCCTGTCATGAAGCCAGTGATCAATCGTAGCTCCTTTAAATGATTAGTTTACAAAAAAGTAGTATCCTTAATGAATTAAATTACTGTGAAATCCAACAATTAAATCTGTTTTTATATCGTATCACTCCCATATACTGACTGTGTAGTCCCATCTGCATTTTCGTAAAGATCTCATATTTCTCTGTGGATTTTTGGCTGTAATTAAAATATCCAGAAGCTGGCTGTACCTTTTGCATGTTACTCAACAGTATGTGACCTGATGTAAAACACGGCTGAACCACAGGATGGTACATAGAAACTTTGCTTACCATGTGTATAGAAACGTAGTGTTAAATGCTAAAATAGCTTTGTGATATAAGTGACGACTGAAATTTAAGTATTTTCAGTCGACCACAACGTTGCAGCCGATAGACCAGCGTCTTCATAATACAGCAGTTGTGTTCATGTTACTGGTGCATCCCAGTTTGAACCAAGATACTGGAGAAACCAGGAGCTTCAGTTTTCAGTCAACAAACAAATTGGAAAAGACATCTTTATTCGTGACTAAAGTACAAAATGGATGCTGTACTGCAATCTTGCACATTATGTCTACAAAACTCACACCTGAAAGATAAACACTACATGTGATGCATGTGTAAACACCCAAAATTCAAGCCCCAAAATTCCCAAAATTCAAGTTTTATATATATATAAAACACTAAAATGATACATCCTAGAGCACAATGAATGAAATATTTCAGTTGAAAATCTTTATTTAGTACATAATAGAAGGAGGCATAAAGAACAAAATAAGAAAATTATCAAAATGTTAATCAAAATGATTATCCCTTGGAGGTCTGGTTTTGGAATCATACTCAAAATCAAAGGGGAAAATCAAATGACAGGTTGTTCCAACTTCAGTGGAAATTCTTCAAGCCAAGTTAAAATGAGGCTCAGTAGTGTGTGTGGCCTCCACGTGCCTGTATG
>JAOUQT010026062.1:0-11601 GCA_025769995.1 Xyliphius kryptos
GCAAGACTTGTATGTGTCATTCCCAAGATGAATTGACGCTGTATTGGCCGCAAAAGGAGGCCCTACATCATACTAATGAATGATTGTGATCTAAAACCAGGTGTTTCCATTTCATTGTCTAACCCCTGTATATACTGTGAGAAAATTCTATTAATTATTGTATTACCAAAAGTACATAGTTACAATTCTGGATGAATATAAAGATTTTTATTTAAAATCAAAGTTTTACATCTATTCCATACAGAACAACATTCTCAAAGTGCTGCACTTCAATGTGAAATAAAAATACTTAAGAATCCATAGAGCAGACTATTTAAATACAAGAATAATTTACAAACTGGCAAGAGACGTTTTGATGTGTGTCATCCCATACATGGTAAACAATCTAAACCTAATATCATCCTGGTTTGAAGAATCCAACATCCTTGATGTCAAAGATCTGCTCAAGGAAATAGTGTGACATGACACACTTGTATATCATACTGTACAAACCCAATTCTAATAAAGTTGGGACATTTGATGGGATTTGATTTCCAACTCATATTAAACTGAATACAAAGACACGATATTTAATGTTCAAATAGATAAACTTGATTGTTTTTGCAAATATTCACTTTTTTTTTATTTGATACCTGCGACACTTTCCAAAAGAGTTGGGACAGGGGCATGTTTAACACTGTGTTACATCACCCTTACTTTTAAAAACACACAATAAGCATTTGAGAACTGAGGGCATTATTTGTTGAAGCTTTGTAGGTGGAATTCTTTCCCATTCTTGCTTGAGTTATACATTTTCAGTGGGAGACAGGTCTGTACTGCAGGCAGGCCAGTCTAGTACAATCACTCTTTTCTACTATGAAGCAACGCTGTTGTAACACATTCAGAATGTGGTCGTTGCATGAATGGCTGTATATGCTGCTCCAAAACCTGCATGTACCTTTCAGCATTAATGGTGCCTTTACAGCTGTGCAAGTTACCCATGCCATGGGCACTATAAGACCCTATACCATCAGAGATTCTGGCGTCTGAACTTTGCGCTGATAACAATCTGGACATTCCTTTTCCTCTTTGGCCCAAAGGATATAACATCCATGATTTCCAAAAACAATCTGACATATGGACTCCTCAGACTACAGGACACTTTTCCACTTTGCGTCAGTCCATCTCAGATGAGCTCGGGCTCAAAGAAGCCGGTGGCGTTTCAGGGTGTTGTTGATATATGGCTTTCGTTTTACATGGTTGAGTTTCAACTTGCACTTATAGATCCAACGATGAACTGTTTACTGGCAATGACAAGTTTATATGTTTGAACATTAAATATATTGTCTCTGTAGTGTATTCGACTGAATATGGGATAAAAAGGATTTGCAAATCATTGTATTCTATTAATTTACCCAATGTCCCTACTTCAGTGGAATTTGGGTGGTATATCCTATGCAGGGCACCTATGCGAGGTTGCTCCTCATCCTTGTGTAAGCTGCTTACCACTCCAGGCACGTGTGCTCACTTCACTAGTGTTTTACTGCACAGATGGGTTAAATTCAGAGGACCAATTCCAGTGGGCAAGCATAGTGGCATACTTTTGCTACCATCACCTGCAAAGACACAGAAAAAATTGTTACTCTTTTATCATTAATATCTATTTTACAGAACACCATAAGTATATCCTTAGTATAATCCACACTGGGTTGCAGGACAGCCGGTGCCCACCCGCCAACTCTGGGCGCAAGGTCAGGACCAAACCTAGACAGGATACTAATCCATTGTAGGGTATGCCCACAGTCACACACATTCACACAGTAAGGGCCACTTTAGAGATACAAATTAACCTAGAATGCATGTCTTTAGAATGTGGAAAGAAACCAGAGCACCTGGAGAATAGCAAGGTGAAAACAGGGAGAACATGCAAACTCAATACAGAAATTTCCAGAGTCGTTTCATCCAGGGATTTGAACCTGAGCCCTTATTGGTTTGAGGTGACTGCACTACACACTGCGTCACCATGCTGCCCCTGCAAAGATGAAATCCATTACACTGCACTGCACTTGCCCACAGACTGAACACCTTTACAGAGATTAATGTTGTCACACTGTGCTTCTCCACATAAAATGAAGGACTACATAGACTACAGCTCAGCAGACAACATAGTCATTCTGGACTAGTTCCAGTTTCCAAACTGATGGAAGTAGGACTCCCCTTAAAATACCTGCGGCTGGATTAAAAGACTTCTAACTGTCCCCAGTCAGTCAGATTAGGTCCCACACATAGGTCACTGAGGCGCACCCTGGGGCTACATGCTTAGTCTCCCTCTATCTGTCATTTCATTTGCATTATTAAAGACACACACTTTTTTACAGACTAAAGCTTAAGTGTTTGTTGGAAACGTTGACTGTTTGTGCAGATAGGAAATATCATAATAACTAGCACAAGTGAATAATTATGGGGTATTCAAATATCAGGTGCCCTAATTTAGATATCAATTGCCACTTGCAGCTATATTATTTATAACGTTATTGATACAAACATGCTTAAAGATAGTCTATATTGATATAACTTTTATTAAATATTTAAAATGGTGCTTATTCACTGGAAGACTCAGGACTGTTTAAAGAGCAGGAGCAAAAATGTAAAAAGGACACTTGCCACTGAAAGGCAATTCAGTTTACCCACATGAAGGGCAAAATTCCATAAAAAAGACAAATACTGCAATTTACTTTTAGAATTGGAGTACAGCATTTTCACTGTCTTTATATCCTCTAGTGGTGGCACAGTGGTGCAGTGGATAGTGCTGTGGCCTCACAGCAAGAGGACCCGGATTCAATTCCCAGGGTAGGGTGACCTGGGAATTTCTGTGTGCAGTTTGCATGTTTTCCCTGTGTTCGGGTGGGTTTTCTACAGGTACTCCAGTTTCCTCCCACAGTCCAAAGACATGCACGCTAGGTAAATTGGAAATGCTATATTGTCATTAACTTGTGTATTAATGTGTGACTTTTGTGTATGATATGAGACTTGTGTAGGAGTATGACCATGTTCCTGTCATTAGAATAGACACGGGTGCTGAGAATTAAAATAAATATATAAATAAATATATATATATCCTATAGCAGTATAATGGATGATTGCTTCACCTTATGTCCATCTTATGTTGCCACACTGTGCTTCTCAACATAAAACAAACGACTACATAGACTCATGTCTCCCTCTCATTTAGAACATATAAAATAGAATATAGAATTTTATTACACAAGAACAGCCATTATGACATCATTAGAATTTAGAATGAAACTAAAATATATATAATTCGGTGTGAAAGAGCAGGTGTAGAATGCAGTGAGATTGTAAAGTATAGTAGGTTTAAACACTTAAAGTGGACATTTTAGGAGAAAATTGTAACGATACAGACATGTCATTCCTCTTCATCCTGTATATTTGCGCTTCAGATCTATTGACGTTTGGCCAGGTTTTGTCTTTGTACAGTACACCACGGAAAACAGTATCTCTGAGCAGTAAGTGAGAATCCTGGTTTACTTTTAAGCTCCTAGTGTTTATTTTAATGTGTGTGTGTGTGTGTGTGTGTTTTTAAATATTACAGTTAATTAATATTCATTCAACGGTCTCTGTCCTCTCCATCGAGATTTCGTACTAACGTTTACCGCGCATGCGCATTTTACTCTTGTGTAAATTCACGCTGCTTTCGACTTGCGCTAACGGTTAGAATTAAATGTTTATTTAATTTAATATTATTACTGTATTTTGTAGACAGTAACTGCGTTTAACTATTTTATTTAAGTTTTTGTACTCGTTTGACTTTACTTTTACCATTTGCCCGAGTTTGGCCAGAGTTAAAGGTTTAAGTATTTTATTTTAAGGTATTTTGGATAAATAAAATCTTCCTAGCTGAATTATTAAAGCAGGAATTATTTTGGGTTATTGTAATTTTAAATAAACTAAAAAAACTATAGATATGTGCTGTGGTTCCATAAGTTAGATCAGATATACATATGGATATATGTGTGTGTGTGTGTGTGTATAAATGGCCCACCTGAATACCTATAAAAATGTTCTAGGGTAGGAAAATATTATATCATGGCATATTAAATCTTAAAACCATATTCAGTCTGACAACCTTACAGTTCTGTTATGAACCCTCTGGAGAAAAACTTGCAAAGCACAAGAAAGTTAAGAAGAAATTGGGGAAATATTCATTGGCAACAAGAATGAACAAAACATTTTAGAACATCACAGTTCAGAAGCCGGCATCTCTGCCTGTGGCATAGGAAGCTTACACATCCGGAAGGACGCATCAATGCTGAAAGGATTATCCAGGTTCTAGAGCAACATATGCTCACATACCTTTCAGGGAAGACCTTCCATTTTCCAACATGACAATCCCAAACCACATACTGCATCAATTACAGCATCATGGCTGCATAGAAGAAGGGACCGGGTACTGAACTGAAAATATTTGGCACATCATAAAATGGAAGATAGGACAAAAAAGACCTAAGAGAGTTGAGCAACTAGAATCCTACATTAGACAAAAATGGGTTAACATTCCTATCACTTAACCTGAGAAACTTGTCTCCTCAGTCCCCGTTTACAGACTGTTGTAAAGAGAAAAGTGAAAAGGTCTTACACTGGTGAACATGACCTCGTCCTAACTTTTTTTTAATGTGTTGCTGTCCTAAAATTTAAAATGAGCCAATATTTGGCATGAAATTTAAAAATGTTTTGACATTTGATATGTTGTCTGTGTTCTATTGTCAATACAAAACGTTATGTTTGTGACATTATCATGTGTTAGATACACAATAAATACACCATGCATGTGCAAAATACACACACTCATTAAACTTTGTGAGGGATTGCACAATTCGAATTGAGGCTGAAATCATCCCTCATCGTGTAATTGAACAAAAACTAAGAGATTACATGTATATTAGATATGAATGGATAATTCATTCATTCATTCATTAATTTTTTTATAACCGCTTAATCCTAGTTTTAAGGTCATGGTGAAGCCGATTCCCACCCGGCAACTCTGGGTGCGAGAACAGAAACGACTCTAAATGGGGCGCCAATCCATCATAGGGTGCGCACGCACATTCACAGCCAATTTAGAGACACCAATTAACCTATCATGCATGTCTTTGGAAAGCAATAGGAAACCGGAATACCCAAGGAAACTAGTGCGAACACGGGGAGAACATGCAAAGTCCACAAAGAAATTTCCAGAGTTGCCCCACCCGGGGTTCAAACCCGGGATCTTATTGCTGTAAGGCCACAGTACTATCCGCTGCGCCACCGTGCCGCTCTGGATAATTAATAAACACACATAATATAACTATTAGATGTATTAACTGTACATGTTCTGATCTTTCAGGTAACATAGGACATGTTTTTCAAGAGGATGGGATGTGGAATTACTCCACCATGCTCGTCAGAGAAGACCTGGGTGTGCTTATTCTGGGAGCACGAGAAATCATCGTTGCCCTGGACCTCAATAACATAAGCCAGAAGAAGGCTATGGTCAGAAAACCTTTCATTACACTCATTAAATATTATTACAGCAAGAAGGGCTCACACCCCAACCCATTATTTACAAATACACACTTACATGAAAACCACAACAAACTAATGTAGTACATGTTAAACTAATTAAGTACACTGCATAATCCCTAGGTGGTTGCATGGCATGCTGGGAAATTACTCTAATTCACAGTGGCCAGTGCAATACTTCCCCCTGAAAGAGTTAACTGTCCTGGTGAACATCGCTACCCTCACAATTTCCTTAGTCTCTTCTCTTCCATTGCTTCCTGAATATGAATCTATGCAATGCAATGGTGCAACACTCCTTTCAAACTGCCACAGCACACCACTCTATAGCCGGTGTTTCACTGCACAGTGCTTCTCCCTTGCACAATGTCCGCACTCATCGCATTGACTCTCACTGCACCACCATGCCGCCATGAGGAGCATTGCTTTAAAATTTCTCACTCAGAGGGATGCTCATCAACTTAACCCTATCCCATGCAGCACATTTGTACCACCAACCATAACAAAGCGATATTGGCATGTGACATGGCATGACATTATTTCTAGACCTAATTGCCCTGTCCCAGGTTATTATTCTTTATATTATTCTTCATTGTTACTATTATTATGAGTAGCAGCAGTAGTAGTAGTTATGTATAATAAGAATTGTACTTCATTTGTAGGTAAAGTGGGAGGTGACTCTAGACATGAAGGCCACTTGTGTCTACAAAGGGAAAACAGAGGTGAGGTTTTTAATTGTAAAAAAATGATCATTCTAAATGAATAACTATTATTAATAATGATGAGCAACATGGATGTTGCTACTGGAAGAGCTGGGTTGAGATATTTATCAGTTGGGTCAACTAACAGCAAACGTGTCCCTGGTTTAATTTCTGGGTAGGGCATCTTGGGTAATTTTACGTGAAGTTGGCTTGCTCTCTTCCAGGTGCTCACTAGACAGGGCACCACACAGTCACACCCACATTTATAAACTTAGCGCCACTTACCAATTACCTTGCCCAGATACCAATTAACCTGCCCATGAATATATTAAACATCTTTCCTCTTCTGTCATGTTTTATTCTGTGAAGTCGTTTGAAACAAAGTTATGTTCCATAAATGAATGAACTCTATAATCATTGTTATATCTGCCCTAGATTGAGTGTCATAACTACATCCGGATCCTTCATAAAATGCCAGATGGCAAGATGTATGTGTGCGGTACTAATGCTTACAGTCCAAGCTCTGATATTATGGTAAGTAATAATAATTTTATTGTTATAGGCAATATAAAGTTTCTGTATTTTCAAGTGTTTCGTTGCATTTTACTCCAACATGTAGACTGTAATGTGCTTTACCTTTCAGTCTTATACAGAAGGACGCTTGACACTTGAAAGGAGACAACTTGAAGGAAGAGGAAGGTGTCCATTTGATCCCTCACAGAGATACGCCTCTGAACTTGTTGGTAGGTGCTTTTTCTCTCTGTGTAATTGTTCCGTGCATTATATTTATTATGCATGTTCAGCCACGTTGATGCAGATGCTTCTTATGATGTCACTGATATGCTGATTTGATAAGGGAATTAACGGAATGATAAAATTATAATCTGCTAATAATGTTCTAATTGTGGTTGCCATGTAGATGGAGAGCTGTACTCTGCTACATCTGTGAACTTCCTGGGGTCACACATGGCTCTGAAGCGTAACCGTATACAAACTGAAAATAGTTATTCGTTGCTTTATGGTAAGAATGTAAACACCCCCGATCCATCCCCGACACACACACACATACACGTCATCATACCCGACGGCATCATATTTTTTGCGTAAATCCTGAGATTTGAGATTATCACTGATTAGTTGTGTGTTTTCAGATCCCACTTTCATTGGCCTGATTCATGTTGCTGAAGGAAAAGAAAACCCAGAGGGGGATGATGACAAGATTTATCTCTTCTTTATCGAAACAGCTTTGGAGTACGAGTCCTACAGAATGGTGGCGGTGTCAAGGGTGGCCCGTGTCTGTAAGGTAAAGATTTCTATGCAAAAGCACGATACTTGATGAACGTGACATTGTTTTAGGTGCAAAGGATTTGTTTCTCCATCACATACAAAGGTTGAAAATATTCTATTCACCAAAGGCACAAATAGCACTTTGTTTGCTATTTTTGTGATAACTTTTACAACAAAATAACTGTAAGGGGTCAGATACCATCGCCGGCAACCAGGGGGTGTTAGAGGTTATAGGCAGCGGCAGAGGAAGGCAGCATCACTTTATCAGGCACAAACGGTTGTACCTGGGTCTCACTCTATATACAGTAAGCATACAATCCAGAAGTGAGACTCAGCATCGCACTGTTACTAACATTTTAGGGCCGAATAATGGGGAGTTGGTACGGTGTGAAACCCAGATAAAATCTGAGGCAGGGAAAGTGGTAGATATGCTGCGATTTCTTTTATCTCTCCATCTCTCCTCTTTTTCTCTCTTCTGATTCCTGCAACCCCATCAGTGTACCTCAAGTGCAAACTTGGTGCTGTTTTTTAAATATTTTACTCTTTTTCCTGGTTCCTTTATTTTGAGTTTCATGATGTTAAATGCCTCCTTTGTTTGTCCTTATTTTCCTTTCAATTTTACTTTCGCCTTACAAGGGGAGCTGCTGGCATGCCTGTTAGCCATGCCATAGTGTAGTAGGCTAAAACTGCATGTCTAACGCTCCCACAATTGCTGATCCAGGTTAACGCCCAGCCACGGGCTGGGACAGTTACAAACCCAGCCTCGGGTATAGCTTTTTAATATTTAAATATTATTTTAATATGTAGTTATTTTTTGTTGCCTGCTTGCACTTTGTATTAGCCCCAATTCAAGTTTTCCAGCTCACGTTAATCAGTTCACCCAAGCAATCCCATAACTATAACAGGATGACAAATATCATTATGTAATCATTCATTCATTTTGTTCTGCTTAATCCACATGAGGTTGCGGGCCAGACGGTGGCCAGCCAGTGCCCACCTGGCAACTCTGGGCACAAGGGCAGGAACAAACCTAGACAATGACAATCCATCGTAACGCAAACATAAACACACAGTCACACAATAAGCGCCAGTTTAGAGACACCAATTAAACTTGCAAGCAACAGGAGGTAACTGGCGCACACAGAGAAAACCCGCACAGACACGAGAGGACATGCAAACCAACTGTGTGCAATGCATGCCACTGTCCAAAAGTAGAAATGAACAAGCCTTAAATCCATTGTAATGATAAGTTTTGATTATTGCCTCTCTCAAGCAGATATACACTCACCAGCCACTTTATTAGGAACAATGTTCAATTGCATGTTAACACAAATGTCTAATCAGTCAATCACATGGCCGCAAGTCGAACAACCCGAGTATCAGAGTGGGGAAGAAATGTGATTTAAGTGACTGAATTTGACATGGTTTTTTGTGTCAGACGGGCTGGTCTGAGTATTTCAGAAACTGCTGCTTTACTGGGATTTCCTTGTACAGCCATCTCTAGGGTTTACGGAGAATGGTCCAGTGAGCTGCAGTTGTGTCTATGAAAATGCCTTGTTGAGGAGAGAGGTCAGAAGAGAATGGGCAGACTGGTTTAAGATGAAAGAAAGGCAACAGTAACTCAAATTTTGTTACAACCAAGGAATTCAGAATACCATGTAAATTTTTAAGTGTGCCATGAAGAATTGAGGCAGTTCTGAGGGCAAGAGGGTCCATGCCTTTACTAGCAAGGTGTACCTAAGGTTTTGAACTGGATTATACTTTTTTGTTTTATTTCGATATTTAGATAAGTATATAATATTATAGAGTATAATATTTAGCTCTCCTATGAAGGGTAAGGAGGGACTGACAGCACACCACCGGATTTTCATTGCCTCTTTTTAAAATTCGTAACAATTATTCATCTTCTAATTCCTCCAATCTGTTTTTGCTAGGGGGATCAGGGAAACCCGTGGATAATGAACAAACAATGGACGTCATTTCAAAAAGCTCTCTTGAACTGTTCTGTCCGTAACAGCAAGCTGCCTTCGCTCATCCAGGACGTGTTCCTCTTCTGTCCAGGCAACTGGACAACATGTATGTTCTACGGAGTCTTCACTGTGACGTGAGTGTGCCAGCAACATAGTTTTAATCAGAAGCCTAGGATTTCAAATCTAAGCTCTTGATCAATGCCCTCAACGCTCTACTGCTCAGCTGTACAATCATTCAGTCTAATCACATTTTTATACATCAATTCCATGCTAACATTTATCTACCATCAGTAAGAATAGTTTAATTGATCTCTATACTAACAAACTGTGATTTGGCTCACAGGGACATGCCGGAGTACTCTGCAGTGTGCGCCTACAGCATACGTGATATCACTGCAGCATTCACTACAGGCAAATTCAAAGCGATGTTCAGTGATTCTGTCTTTAGAAGATGGGTTACATACAATGGAGATGTGCCTGACCCCCGTCCAGGAGCTGTAAGTTCAACATTAACTTAAATTACTCTGCAGCAATCATGTTTACCCTAGTTATACTGATGAAATAAGGATTTTTAATAGGTCAGAATAAACTTCCCTTTATTAGGTACACATGTTCAATTAATTGTTAACGCAAATATTTAATCAGCTAGACACATGCCTGCAGCTCAGTGACGTTTGGCTTGTAAAGCAGGTAAAGACAACTTGCTGACGTGCAAACAGAGCATCAGAATAGGGAAGAAAGGTGATTTAAGTGTCCGTAAAGCTGGATAATTTTCATGAGGGAAATTTTGCACCTCCATCACTCAGTATATCCTCTGTTACTTCAAAGTACCTAAACATATTCTGCATGCTGGAAGAGTGTCTTCGGAGTATCCATGCCCGTGGGCAGACTGGATATAGAGATAAAATGCACTGACTTTGTCTATTCGATACTGGCAATTGCTGGAGCATTCTGACTCACAGCACTCACAGCACTTTGATCTAGGCACAAACAAAGCAAAAAAAATAATAATTCTGCATATGAAAGCTCATCTTAGGCCACCAATACTTACTCACGGGTTCCAAGATGACGTGGGCAGATGCCAGGGGACACATGAAGGTCATTGCTGAGGTTGCATATGCCTGATCTGATTGTCAACTTCCTGAACCAATGCATCTAGTCTCTGGAAACCATGCTACAGAGATGATTGAGATTGGGAATTATACCTCTTGACTGTCGTCAAATATTTGAGTTTATGATGGTTTGTGTATATGAGGAATGTTGTGTATCCAGACAATATCTCTATTCCTCCAAGGCTACTTTAATACCAGTGACCAAAAGGACAAAAGTATTAAAAAAATGCAAATAAACTCAAAGGGAGTACCATAATCCAAATAAGACACACTCTGTAACAAAAGCACAGGCTAAAGGCAAAGAATGGGTTATTCCTGCCAAAAGGAAATATCACCAGGCTTTAGAATAAACTGTTTTTTTAAAGTCTCCATTGATCTTACTGATAAAACTGGCAGATTGGAATCAGTTGTGTAGTCTGACGTGCCCCAGTGGAGGTGGTCGGTGATGAATTGCAGGGCACCATAAAATCAATGTGCATTGCTTCTAGGTATCTGACAATGCGTGTAAATTTTAATGCCATGTTTTTTTGTTCTTTCATCCCCCTCTCTCACTCTCACTCTCACTGGTTCTATTGATAGTGTATTAACAACGAATTGAGGCAGAAAGGGTTTAACAGTTCCTCCGACCTCCCTTATAAAACACTTCAGTTCATCAAAAAGCATCCACTGTTGGATGAGGTAGTGGAGCCTTTTTCTCATCAACCTTTACTGGTGACAAAAGGAGCAGCGTTTACACGGATAGTGGTGGTCAGCACTACTGCCCTGGATGGGAGCAGCCATCGGGTCATGTTTATTGGCACAGGTAATCATTTTTGTCATTTTTTTCAGATTTCTTTATATTATAGGTTACAATGGTCTACATAAAACATCTTCAAATGCATTCACAGACGGGATATTCCAGTTACAGGGGTTAGACAATAAAACTGAAACACCTGTCATTTTAGTGTGGGAGGTTTCATGGCTAAATTGGACAAG
>JAOUQT010026088.1:0-11599 GCA_025769995.1 Xyliphius kryptos
AGATGACATCTCTTTCAGGGAAGACCTAGCATTTTCTAACATTATAATGCCAACCCACATACTGCATCAATTACCATCATGGCTGCGTAGAAGAAGGGTCAGGGTACTAAACTGGCTAGCCTGCAGTCCAGATAGAAAACTTTTTGGCGCATCATAAAACAGAAGTTACGGCAAAAGACATTTGAGCGACTAGAATCATACTTGAGACAAGAATGGGCTAACATTCCCTATCCCTCAACTTGAGGAAAGTGTCTTCTCAGTCCCCAGACTGAGAAAAGTGATGTCTCACAGTGGTAAACATGGCATTGTCCAGAATTTTTCTAAATGTGGTGTTGTCACAAAATGTAAAATTACCTCATTTTTTTATTTAAATGATACATATTCTTAAAATGTTTGTAAAACGTTTGAAAGGTTATCTATGTTCTATTGTGAATAAAATATGGAACTTCCACATCATTGCATTCTGTTTTTATTTACAGTTTGTACTTTGTCCCAACATTTTTGGAATTGGGTTTGTAAAAATCATTTTAAGACCTGATATGTTATTATACTTTTATCAGTACTCAAATAATTAAATAAATTACATAATTGTGCTTTGTCAGATAAAAAGTGGTATCTGTTAATACCCACAGACTACCCATGGCATGGACATTGATGCACCCCATACCATCACAGATGTTAGCTGTTGTACCTATTCTGACATATGTTTTCCTCAAAAACTAGCTGAAGCATGGACTTGTCTGACCACAGAACACGTTCCACTGGCTTTTTTCTACTGTATTTTAGATGATTTCATTGTGCTGTGATTTTCCAAAATTTTTTGAGCCCACATGGTTTTTCATGCAGTAATAGACGATGGCTTGCTCCAATAGAGTAAAAGTATATGCCAAACTCTGAATATGCAGCACAAACTTTCAGGCATTGTTATAAAAAGAATACAGTATTCAATGTAGATTTGATTTGACAATACTTCTAGTCACATTGCAGTCATGCGAAATGCAATGTTTACAATAAAGTCAGTATAGTGCGTATTGTCTCACCTTTTTGCTCCAGGGTCCTCAGGTCAAATCTGAGCCTCAGATGTCCATGTGTCTATAACACATCCCAGTTATCATAGCGGTTTCAGCATATGCCACATTCATCAGTAGATTCTGTAACCCCGCTCATGATTAATACATTTTCTTAGAGCCATTTTATATGTTTTGTAACAACTGGCTAGTACAGTAGATCACTGCCAAATTATATCATAAGAGGGTCATGCTAAATACTTTGTCCCTGGTAAAAAGTAAATACTGAAACTGGTATAAATGTTTGAGTGAACACTGTATACCTGGGAACAAAAAGAGCTTTTAACATTTTACTCTTCTAGCATGATTATAATCGGAACTGGAACACTCAGACCTCCAGACAGTTTCTCTGTAATCACTGTAAGCAATTTCTCTAGGCAAATGAATTCCTTCCTAGATTAAGTCTGACACAAATCCTGCTCAGAATGCATTCAGGATTATTGTGATTGCATGTGCAGAACCGAGAGATGGAAAAAGTACACATTTTCTAGCCCTGATTAAAAAGCGTTGTGACTGTAATGAATTTCTTCTCAGTAAGATTGCTGGATTTAAGAAATATAATTATGTGCTATTTGCACACACAGACGAGATATGTTATGATGTTTCCCAGACAATGTGCTATGTGGATTTCACTTGATTATCATCAGACCACATTGATGGCCCTGTGGTTTACTTTAATTTAAAGCTCGGTCAGCACTTTTATTGGTTTTGATACAAAAAGAAAGACAACTGCATGTCATTTATCTATACTAAAGCACAAACACTCAAAGCTTTTCTACATGGTTTAGTGGAATCTTTATTAACTGCAGTAACCAGTTGCAGGACTGAAATAAAGACTTATATTTCCAGATGTATGACTGTATAAAGGTTATGTAGATAGTTATATTGATTTAATCACATTCTCAGGTAAATATAATCAAGTCTGAATAAGCCTAAAATATAAACTTAGACCTGAAAATTCCAGCCTCATTTTCTTCACTTACTAGAGTACGCAGCTAAGGTTGCTGGAGATAACATTTGCACCCCCATTCCTAATCCCCCCACTGTGCTTTTGTTTTGTAGTGATGTGATGTCGCTCTTCTTGTGCTTGTGGAGGAGGCCTTTTGTCCTCGCACATCTGCTTGACCTGTTTTCGTAGTAGTACCCTGAGCCTAACTGAATCTCTTCCCTCTTGTTTAAGACAAATCTTAGGAATGCTTTTGCTTCCTGGAACGTTCAGCTGGAGAGGCCTTGACTCTCAGTAGTGCACCTTTGGCCATGACCTGTGGCTGTGAAAAAACCTGTGAAAACATGCAGTAATCTGGAAGAAGTTGTTTATAAATGCTGTTTTTATCATGGTCAGGTGGTGACTTGGAAATGACTTAAATTAAACTTCCAGCCTGCTCTATTTTACTCCAGCACATGCCAGTCATTGAGCGTGCTTTAATAGAGTTAAAAGATAAGGACATGGCCTGAGTGTATTAATGCAATTTTATATCTTCATTAAACAAACTAGTATAGTTTGTAGTGTATGGTACACCTGGAATATAGTGAAAGATTTCCCGAAGAGCTCTGACATACTTGAGACAAACTACAAAGGCAACTTGTGTACGTTCACTAAAATATTAGTGTTTTCTCCCAACTTTGTTGTTTGTGATTCAGATGGTGAAGTATAGACAATTGCTGGCTTCTAAATAAAGTTATAAATGATTTGTTTGTGTTACAGTGAAGTGCAGCTGTGCACACTCTAGATAGGGTTATACTTGCTGCTATTCATGTGTGTGCGTACTTAAAATAGTCGCCTACGTATCCTGCTTCCATTTGATGTTGTTTTTTGTGTTTACTCAGAAATTAATGTAAAGCATGCATGAGGGGCAGTAGACACAAAAATTATTGGGACAGTGCAGGCACTAAGCATCTTAAGATGGCATAAAGTTTTGAAAGAGGTGTTATACAAGTTAGTCCGCAATAATCCACATCTTAAGTCTATAGTGATGCAAAATGACGAGGTTCTATTTGGTCAGTGTTTTTTTGTCAGTCAACTCTGAAGGCTTCCAGTAGAATGCCTGGCACATAACTTATATAAATGTGTGCATATTAGTATATCTTTTATATCCCTTATGAGAGACTGGCTGGCCAGCGGTAGTGGCAAGAAAAAAACTCCCTGAGATAAGAAACTTCGAGAGGAAGCAGATGCGGAAGGGAATCCTATCTTCGTATGGGTTAAAACCCATAAGCAGTCTGTAAACGAGTGTGTATGTAATGGTGTGTGTAAGTCCATAGGATGTTCCTAGGAGAACATGTCATTCTTTGTCATGTGAGCACCCACAGGAAGTTGAGCATCAGTGTAGGTCAGGTGGTTGTAGAAGACAAGGTCAGGATCAGCACTCTCTCAGCAGTAGCATGTGTTACTCGGCAGAAATAAGAAATAGCAGAAAAAGAAATTATTACGTATGATTAAAGTAAAACAGCAGTTTAAGTAAAATGACGCAAACTCTAGCAAGATTAGCAATAGCCACATAACTGAAAGGCACATAGAGAAGGTAACACAGACACGAGGGCTTCCTGAGACATGGAGTAACCTGCCATTCTACCATCAACAAACCTGAGTGAACACGTGATCGAATAGGTTTACCAAAGTCTAATGCCTATAAACCCTCCAGATCTTATTCATACAAACTCACTGACGTCTCTGTTTGGCTAGTGTCATTTTGATTGATAGAAAGTAACGCTATTCATTCCAGTTTTACTTTAGAGTAATACTAGCGTAATAAGAAGAGGGCAAGTTAAACCATTTGTTTTCATAGTAGTTGAAATTAATTGTAGTTGTAATGTCAGATATAGCTTTAGAATTAATAATCTCATTAATCATTTAAAATATATATTTATTACAGCTTTCAGAGTTGCACAATTTAAAATGGAATCTATATATTTCTTGAAGAAAGGTAAGAATTCTCATAGATCCCAAAGATATGGATGAGATCATGTTAGTCAAGGCATGTGAGCGAATACTTTTTGGAAATAAATGTATAATTATATATTTTGATTATTTCTATGGAAAATATACATGTACTTTTATACATTTAATAAATTATATATATATATATATATATTGAAATTAACATGATATGGTATGTTCAACACATGGTACAATTTTGCTGCTCTAAAACTCACATACGAGTTAATTAAATGTAATCGCTGTGTAGTGGAACCAATAAGAAACTTGTGTCTGCTTGAAGTTGGCGTAGCAGAGCAGTTGGCTCAGGTTTCACCTTCGTCATGGAGGGCACCTTGCCAACAGGAGGTGGGTTAAACAATGAGCCAGCATTAGAGAATGTTAGTAAAGGCAGTGTCAGATCACCAATTCTACTTGCCTACACTCCAAACGGAAGTTGACTTTTGCGTCTCTGCGATTTTTCTTCCTTATTTCCATGAAAGGTTGATGCACATTCTTTGTCATTGTCTCAGTGGATTGCCCCAACATGCCAAAAGTTTCCAGAGGACAGACATGTCTGTAATTGCTTACTATTCCTTTTGTTAGATTTGTGTAAAATGTATGACTTACTGCTGTGCTGTGTCAAGGTTCTTATGTATAGGCTTACTGCATTTGATGTAACAAGGTTGTCAGGAGATTCTATAAATGGATACAGAAGTCACATTTATTCCATGGATGATAATAGATAGATAGAATGGTATAAAAAAGATATAAATTAAAGAGTCTAGTCTTATGTATTGTAAAATCAAATAACAAGTCTTAATGGATTTCTTGCATCTAGATGCTGCATGCATGTGAACACAAAAAAATAGAATCAGCTCAGTGTTTAGTGGCCTTATTGAATGGGCATAAAAGTGATGGCAAATGCAATGTAGTATTGTATGGTACATAAACTTGTACACTTGTTTACCTGCTTCTTAAATGCAAAAAATGCCATACAGCAGCAACTCTGTGCATTAACCCATCCGAGCAGTGAAACACACTATGGATATGTGTGCTGGGGTCGTGAGCCACCTCTACGGCGCCCGGGTAGCAACCAGGGCTTAGGTGCCTTGCCTAAGGGCACTTCAGGCATATCGCAGATTAGCGGTACTAGGAATCGAACCGGGAACCTTCTGGTTACAAGGCCAGTTCCCTAACCACAAGCCTACGACTGCCCCCATAGTGGCGTGTTTGTTGATGCTGGATGAGCTTTCATTGTGGACTGAAAATAGAAATTTTGGTTGGATGAGCAATACTTCCTGCATATTCTAGAATTGCAAAATTTGGATGATTACTTTTGCTATTTGTAAAGTAAAATATGTCACCTGTGTACCTAATAATAAATGGTAAAGGTACATGTCCAGTTAAAAAAAAATTCAGTACTCTGTACATAAATGTCTATTTTCTGAGCCCATACTAATGCATAATGCCCAGTGATAATTATTGGAATTTAAGCCTCACCAAATATACTGGTTTTTCATACTGAAAACATGTTATTAGTTACAAAATGGCAAAATAATTGATATAAAAATATACAAAAATATATAATGGCCTGTGCACATAATTTTTAATCTTGCAACTTTATTACCCTGTCCTGGCTACTATAGGTCATGTGACATACATATTAATAACATATATTATTTTTTATCAAACCAGTGTTTTTTTTTTGCATCTGTTGCTTTATATTAGCGTCATTTGGAAATCTTAAACAAAGATATTTACACCTTACACCTAAGTAAGTACTGCCTCTAATAATATTAAGAGAATTTCAGTGAGTGGATCCTTTTCTTGTCATTCATCAAGAATATCCGTCCATATTAGAAATGACTGTAAACAGGTTTTTGGAATGCATGGATAAAAGAAGAGTGTGTTTAGAGAGCTGACTCCACAAGATTCAGATTTAACATCCCAGGAATTGAGGCAATGGCAATCTTGGGAATATCCGGGTATTTGTATGTTTCACCAACCTACTATATTAGAAACACAGTCTTTTGTGAAATCTTTGATTACAGCTGTGCATTTTATAGATTAAGAATATTAAAATGATTGCTTTTACTAAATTACTATCAACTATAAATGTTATTACGAAGCTTCCATTAACATGATTGTATAATGTGCACAAACAGTCAAAGTCAGTTGGTATCCTTTTTTTTTATTTATAAGCCACCAGATAAAATGTAAATATTTGGGAGGAATGGCTACAAGTTTAAAGTTGGGGCTAATCGTCCGTCATAGTTCAGTTTAACAGTATCAGGGCGGTTGAGTTTTATTTATTTTTTAACCCCTTAAGCTTATTAATTTTCTTTGTTATGGAATTGCTTAAGTTGTGCTTAAGCACATATAAAACCACAGATAACATCATCTAAAAAAAAGAATGGCTGAGAACAATGGAGCGACTGAACACATGTAACTTTACTTGTATTAAAGACAATAGACATTTTCTCTGTGTTGCATTTTTAACCAGTGTATACGGCTTTATTACATGCCCTGTCTCCTGTTATGTTTAGCAGTCTGACCACTACTAAACAAGTCCACGTCATGATTTTGTACATCCATGTAATTCTCTGTCTTTTACATGTTCTGACTCCCTCTACAAGCCCTGTCAGTACATTTATACTTAACGTAACGTTCGGGTTTGTTGTGGGTTAGTAACACATTTTTTGTTGTCTGGCCATTCTATAGACTTGCTCGGTGGTCATCTTCATCCACATGATCCTCGACAGTATCCACTTAAGGCACTTATTCACAAACACCTGAGTACATCTATCTACTTCTTTCTTCAGTGTCCAGGTTTTACTTACAAATGTGGCTACTGGCCAGACCAAGGCTTTCACGTGTCGTACCTTGGTGTTGGTGCTAATTGCAATGTGTTAAATTTAAAATACTGCAATCAAGAAAATAATTATATTGCAAAAGACTGAGAAAAAGTTTTCTGTTTAGAGACAGCACAGCTATATTGTCATATGGCGTAAATATACTCTTTCACATACTCATTTTTTTTTCACCACTATGAACATTGCCATTCTTGACTTCACTGGCACAGTCCGCAGCATTTGTTACTCTGCACCCCAAATATCCACTTGCTCGATAAGACAATGTACAGGGGTTAGACAATGAAACTGAAACACCTGGTTTTAGACCACAATAATTTGTTAGTATGGTGTAGGGCCTCTTTTTGCGGCCAATACCCTCTTTTGCACCAACAATTTGCCCTCTTCTGGTCACCCATAATGTTGTGTGCATTGCAATATTTTGAGCAAAACTGTGCTCTAACCCTGCTAATTGCACCTTCAAACTCTGCTCTTACTGGTGCAATGTGCAATTAATGAAGATTGGCCACCAGGCTTGTCCAATTTAGCCATGAAACCTCCCACACTAAAATGACAGGTGTTTCAGTTTCATTGTTTAACCCCTGTATCTGTGTTGTGAATAATCGGAAAATGTCGGAACCAAACATTCTTCATTATGCTTTAGTTTACTTATAAAACTGCACAAATTGTACCTTTTATACATGCATTTTCAGATGCTTCTGGGCATGCTGTTAGTGATGTTTCTGGTATTCATTCCAAATACACACTCCCCCGGCTTGGGGTTGATCCCCCGCTTGTGCCCAGATGGCAAGCTACTGTCACATGGCTCTGTTCGTTTGAGCCACAGCTATATTAGGACTCTTATTGCTGCTTCTTTGGTGATGTGAAGGGCTCTCTTCCTTTGTTCATCAATGCTAAACATTGTGTATTCTCAACACACAGAATGGGCTGCAAATCCCCTACACCCCACTCCCACAGGAATACATCTCGCCTTCTACCCAGCTTGCAGACAATCATCCATCATTCCTGCATACTTGTAAAGCTTAATTTCAAGCCGTTTTCCCCAGGGACTGTCAGGTCCATCACCATCTGTTTGATAGAATCAGATGTCAACACAATATCTGGTTGACAGTTGGTAGTTGTATGTGAATTTCAGCTATTTCTCAAGATGTCTTACAATCCTTTGCCGAGCACAAGATGCCTGCTGAAGTTTTCCTGTTGGTGGGTTTTGGCTGCTCTCCTGCTCTGACAAAGGCAACAGTTCTCTTGAGAGTCAGAACAGTTTGCCATTCTGAATACCTGTGTTTCAGGTATTATAGACATACTCCATCTATAACACCCCTCTACATTTACACTTGCACAGCAGCATAAGATGTTCTTGAGGCTGCCTTGCTTGGGGCATAATGGGCAGGCTGATGACTAAGTCTTGCCCCATGTGTGTGGATTTGTTGGGCTTGGAAGCACATAAGATTTAGGGCTTAGATTTTTGAAACACTGTTTATAATAATTAGCACACCAAATATTATTTTCAATGATAAGCTGCTTTCTTTACTGAAAACACACCGTTCTTTTGAAAAAACAGTTTGTAGAAATATAAAATCACATTATACTAATACATAATTCAAGAAAATAGACATCTATTATCAAGCATTTTATTAATTAAAGACCAGGGAATAATTCTTGCCAACTGATGCAGGTCACGTTCACTCAGTCTTTTCATGGACACGCTGCTGTTGAACATTTGAGTTTGTGCTGGAAATATTGTAGACATGGTACAGTATAAAATGACCGTATGTGAAAATCCAATCTTTTGCTTCTAACTTGAGAAATTTTACAAGCTCCAACTATTTAAATATTTTCAATTGTGATAACATTAAACATTTTAGAAGCTTGCATAGCTTGCATTTGCTTTAAATAGGCCCCGTCAGATACAAATAGAGAGGTGCAGTATTTTACATATATGTCTGTACAATTATACTTTATGCAACTGTAACAGCAACTGGTTAGACGTCCATGAAGCTGCCAGTCTTAGTTGTGTCAAGGAAATTAAGGAATCAAGGAAACTATCTTAAGGAAATATTAAAGATTGGAGGTTTGTGCATCCTCAGCATCCATTGACATCCATTTACATGGCTTACCACCCTATTGTTGACTTTCTTTCTTCCCAATCGCTTTCACTGTTTTAATACTGTATGTAATAACATTAATAAGGGTTGGACCTCTTGTGCCTTCAGAACTGCCTTAATTCTTCATGGTGTAATTTCAATAGAGATAGTAATTCTGCATTCCTTGGTTGTAACAAGTGGTTATTTAAGCCTTTAATATCTGGAACCAGTATGTCCATTCTCCTCAGACCTCTCACATTAACATTAATTTGTCCACACAACTGCCTCTCACTGGATAATTAATTTTTTTCGGGTCATTCCTAATATACCCTAGAGATGGTTGTGAGTGAAAATTCCACTAGATTTCTAAAATACTCAGACTAGCCAGTCTGTTACTGTTGAAACATAATCAACCAATCACTAAAGCTGTGGAGAGAAATGTTTTGACAATGGCAAATGTTACATTGTAAATATTTTGTCTAATTTAATAAATTCAATTAGATTAAATTAATATTTGGAGATGTCTCAATTACTTAAACTCACTTACACTTTTTGGACACAATTATTAACTCATTTACCCACTGATTCACATAGACAGGCATTCACTTACTCTCTCGCAAACACACACAAATTTGCAAGTGCTTATAATATTTGGAACACATTCTCACTCTTATCCATTCACTCGTGTCATTCAGCCACCTCTGCACTCAGTCACTGGCTCACTTACTAATTCGGTCAGCCATTCAGAATGGGTGTGACATTATCTTGGCTTGCTATATTTGTCTATCTGGTTTGGTAATACACATTAATAGTAAAGTTTCCCATGACATAAATAACATAAGTTTGTTCAGGTTTTGATCTGTGAGCAGAGAACAGGGTGGGAATGAGCAGCGTGGACGCAAAAAGGTATATTCAAGGTCCTCTTGCTGGAAATGGTTGTGTTTCGGGTGGGTAATTTCCTCGTTCTGTTCTGTTCTTTGCGATGGAATTGAGTTGGTTAACTATAATTCAGTAGTTTTACTGAGTGTGCAAAAACAGCTTCGGACCTGATCTGCTGCTGGATCCAAGAGACGAAAATCTCTGTGATTGAGCACATTGAATAAAGGCACTGTTCACACCCGGTGTGGCCTTTGTACCAAATTTGTGAAACTCGAGACAATGGATCTCTGAAGCCAATGAAGAACGTTTGCCTTCCAACTGAAAGGCATGTAGGGAGGACTGTTCAATTGGGGGGGGGGGCTTACAGCCTCCGGATGAATAGACCTTTAATCCCCTTTGCCATTGAGAGCCAAATTAGAGACAGAGCTGTAATCCCAAGGATAAGAGAGGTTATATAAAAGGCATGGCATTAGTTTAAATAAATCCCCTTTGCTTCTTCGTTGGTTTGTACTGAATCCGAGGCAGTTAAATGTTAAACAGGGTAAGGCTTCCCACTGAAGGAAATCAAGAGAATAATATCCCAACTTCCTGGTTCATATGAGTGCTTATTTATAATTGAGTAGTATGCAGTTTTATTATTTAACTTTGATTATCTTGCTGTAAAACATTTCCTTTTCTCCTCTAGCCAGTAGCTGTAAACTACACTCCAACTGCATGCTCTCATTTCACTGTCCAGTCTACAATCAAGAATCACAATGACTTGTCACATCCATCTACTGTACAATATAGCAAGTTCTGTAGTTACCTGTACTTTTAGGAATATGCATATGCTCGGCAGAGATTAGCAACCTAGCCATACCCCAGAAAAAAAAAGTTTTGGTATGCTGGAGTAAGTAAATACCTATAAATAAATAAATATAGAAAGGGGACACCTTTGCTATTAGTGAGGCTAGCTAGTCAGTTCTGTCTATTAGTATAAATAGGCTAGGTAACAAGTCAGAATAGTATAGATACAACCCCAATTCCAATGAATTTCAGACATTTTTTTTATATTTAAAATTACACTTCAAAGACAAGATATTTGATGTTCAAATGGATAGAATTAGGACAGGGGCAAGAAAGACTGGTAAAGTTGAGTAATGCTAAAAAAAGAATTGTTTCACAGGTGAATATTCCACAGGTGAATTGGAAACAGGTGAGTTTAATGATTGGGTATAAATGGAGCATCCCCGAAAGGCTCAGTCATTCACAAGCAAGGATGGGGCAAGTTCACCACTTTGTCAACTGCTGCGTTAGCAAATAATCCAACAGTTTAAGGAAAACATTTTTCAACGTGCTTTTGAGAGATTTCACACTCTACAGTCTATAATATCATCAAGATTCAGAGAATCTGGAGAAATCTCCAAGTAAGCGGCAAGGCAGAAAACCAACATTGAATATCCGTCAGCTTTGATCCCTCAGGCAAGCACTGCAAAAACCAACATCATTCTGTAACGGCTATTACCACGTGGGCTCAGGAAGACTTCAGAAATCATTTTCAGTAACCACAATTCATTGCTCCACTTAAAATTGCAACTTAACATTTTACCATGCAAAGTGAAAGCCATTTATCAACAACACCCAGAAATTACGCCGGCTTATTTGAGCCCGTGCTCATCTGATATGGACTGATGCAAAATGGAAGTGTCCTGTGGTCTGACGAGCATTCTTCTTCTTCTTCATCTTTCGGCTTTTTCCCTGTCACCAGGGGTCGCCACAGCGATTTCCTCGCATTAGGATCTG
>JAOUQT010026096.1:0-11599 GCA_025769995.1 Xyliphius kryptos
CGCGCACGCTGTGTGTGTGTGTGTGTGTGTGTGTGTGTGTGTGTGTGTGTGTGTGTGTGTGTGTGTGTGTGTCCTAAATTACAAGATGTATCCTAGATAATAGTGAAACATATCTGATAATTCAGTACTCCCTCAGATTGCAAACTAGGTATAAAACAACGAAGGGTTTGAAAGTAAGGACAAGTGGTTTATCATTTTATGCACTGTGTTAAACTCAACATTCACTTTCATTTGTATAACAGTTGGTTAATAGATTTCTTATGGTTTGTTGGAACAAAGGAGCATGTCAATAGTCTTCGGTTTAATCTAAGTATGCTTATAATGGTATGTGGCACTGACCACAACCTGATTCATATTCATGAAATCTAGGATAGGTTTTAATGGTAATTCAAATAGATCATGTAGATTTTAAAAATGGACATCAAGTCTTTAACTGCCTTAACTAAGAGTAAAATTAAATTCCCCAAATCCTTAATACTTATCAACTGGGTGTTAATGCATGTTAGTAAATAAATTTCATTACATTAAGATAGTAATATAAAATATTTTTATAGGTGGGCAGGTTATTTACTATTTGTTTTATTATTAATCCTTCTAATTTCCAACCATATTTTCACATATGACAAAAAAAATATTTCAGACATTCAAGTTATTTATGCTCAGTGGCAATTATGTTAAAATGAACACAGGTTAAATTGTATCTTCATTACTGTATGAAAGTAAATATATAAATGATGTCTGTAGGAAAACAGCAGAACAGGACAACTAAAGGTTTTTAAAGAAATTTTATCATTATTATTATTATTAATATTATTATTACTGAAAACAATTGATCGGCTATGTTTTGAAGCAGATATAACATTTCACAGGAAATAAAGGGATTTGTGTGTGTGTGTGTGCGTGTGCTCGTTAAAGTCATGTGTTAAGGCCTAGGCATGTGCTTGGCTCTAATTGCGAGCACTTTGATGTGACTGTGCACACTGAGTCCATTTAGTTGTCCCTTACAGACGTAAGCAGACAGTGTAGTGAAACACATGCAAGTTCAAATCCACCGTTTGTATTTCTCCCCCTTCTCTCTCTCTTTCTTTCTCTCCCTTTTATTCTCGGTTTCTCTTACTCTGAATCTTTTCCTACGGGAGGTGATGACGTGTGTCACACTCATCATCATAATCAGCTCTCCAAGTTAATGAGGGCAGAGATTGAGGTTTGAGAGTGGCCCCTGTGAAAACATTCCAGGTCACTGGTCTCACTGGACAAACTGCGTGTACGTGTGTGTATGTGTTTGTGTGTGTGTGAGAGACAGAGAGAGAGATAGAGAGAGAGAGAGGGGGGAAGATAAATGCACAAACACAGAATGATATTTTAGATTATCACATTAAAGCCTTACTCAGAAGTTGGCCCTTAGAATTAATTATAGGGGTTCAGCAAAATAAATGCTTTAATCCAATTATGCTTACTTACAAATATTCTGAAAGCACAACTGTTTGTGTGCATGGCTATGTAAATTAATCTTAGTAAGCACCTATACAGTGGACCCTCAAATGCACTTTATGACATTTTTTGTGTGTTTTAAAGGGCATTAAATGGGAAAAGGATTTTTTTTACAAGTAATAACTAGAGTGCCTAATAATCATTCAGTGCTTAATTTCTGTGCAGCTTTTTATTAAGGCAGCCGTGAAATAAAAAACTCCATACAAAAACAAATACAGAAATCAAATTTAAAAATCCGTCTAAAAAAACAATTAATTTAAAAACAAAGATTAAGTACGTTTTTTATGAATTAGCTAAGTCATGACTGCTGAGATAAGTGTAGTAATTATTTATAAACATTTTTTTACTTTTAAGAAGCCCTTTTAAATTTTTCATACATAAAAGTTTTTAGAATTAAATAATAATAATACTTACATTTTTAAAAATACTTGATTTAAACAAAACATTTCAACATTTTATTTAACAATAATAGCATACAATCAAAAGGTTTGCCACCATGCTTGTTAATGAAGATATAACAGATTTAAATGATTAATTTGTAATATAATATTGTTTAAGATGTTGTAAGCAAATACTTACTATTGCGCAATAAAAAAAAAACGTTATAGCAAAATTGACTTGTTAAGTAGGAAATATCTTGTTTCAGATACTAACATATGAAACTGTAAAGCTTAATTTGGCCTGAATGCACATCACAAAAAAAAAAGATTTTAAAATGGATCTTTTAAAAAATATTTGCATATATATTTACATATATCATCTCTAAATATGTTTATTGTGATTTTATTCAAAGGCAACACAAAATTTAAATATAAGATTTATTTCTACAGTTAAAAAAAATAAAAACAACAAATCTGCAGGCAAAAAACTCAACTAAATATTCATACATACAGCGGGTGAAATAAGTATTTAACAAATAAGTATTTAACTGAGAAATAAGTATTTCTCAGTAAATATATTTCTAGATTTCGGTAACAACCCAAATAATCCATACATACAAAGAAATCAAACCATAGATGTCCAGAAACTAAATTATGTGTAATTATGTGGAATGGCACAGAGAAAAAGTATTAAACACGCTTACTGAAATTTATTTTATACTTTGTACAAAAGCCTTTGTTGGCAATGACAGCTCCAAGACGCCTCCTGTATGGAGAAACTAGTCACATTCATTGCTAAGGTGTGATTTTGGCCCATTCTTCCACACAAACAGTCTTGAAATCTAAAAGGTTTCGTGGGCCTCTTCTATGAACTCTATGATCTTTAGTTCTTTCCATAGATTTTCTATTGGATTCAAGTCAGGTGATTGGCTGGGCCATTCTAGCATTTCTCTGAAACCAATTGAGAGTTTCCTTGGCTGTGTGTTTGGGGTCATTGTCTTGCTGAAATGTCCACCCATGTTTCATCTACATCATCCTAGTAGATGACAGCAGATTTATCAAGAATATCTCTGTTTGCCAGTACCATATGCTGAAAAACAACCCTACGCCATGATGTTCCCACTGTGATCAAAGGCTTAGGTCCAATGTACATGATTGAAAACAAATTGTCCATTATAAATCATTATTATTTCCAATGTATTTGATACTTGTGTATATATTTTTGTTGTACATTTATTTTTTTTTAAAGCTGATCTAAATTATAAAAAGGAGAGATACAATGACAGGTTCAATAATCCCTGGAGAATTTCTAAGTGAGAGTTGTGAGACCACAGCTGTCAGATCCTCCAGCGTGAGCTCTTAGTCCAATCAGCTCTCTGCTCAGGATCGAGCTGTAGTAGACAATATGTGGGCCGATCTCTTCCTGTTTCATCAAGTCTGAGTAAAACTGAGCAGCATATTTTGGTATTTCAGATCTTTAATGACTATAGCAAGGCATAATTAGGTCATTAGCATTAGTCCGCCAAGAAACAGATTTTTTTAAGGTCAAAAAAGAAAGAGGTGGGAGCATATACAGTATGTTCTTCGGTAACGGAAAAGAAGAAAGCGAAAGGGCACTCTTCACTTTTAATTTTCATTTAAAAAATCAGCCAGATTTTTCTTTTTATCTTTAAGATCATTAACACCAGGTCTGTTATTAACAGCCTTTTCATTGTACAGCAGTTTTATCTTCTTCTCTAGTGCTTTTATTGTTTTTATTTAATTAAAAAAAGGAAAGCTGCTGTCAGATGACCTTAATTTGACTCCTCCCTACATCCCACTGTTTTAAGTCTTTAAAAGCAGATTTCTCTTTCTAATGACTTACCCACTATCTTAAAAATGGCAGCCTCATTAAAATTTTCAGGATCAATGGCAGTAGGCTTTCTGTTGCCCAGTTTGCCCACTGCGATCACAGCACCTGCTCTACCATGACCTTAGCACGCAACACACACTCTGAACACAATGTGGCTGAGCTCAGTTATCGTGATGCTTCACCAGGTGGCTCTCCACATTTAGTAAAAAAAAAAAAAACAATTTTAACAAGCTATACATTTTATATACCAAAGATGGATTGGACTGGCATATGGTGGAATTTGCTGATTTCCACAAATGTAGAGTCCATTAAACAGACCATATTTCACATTTAAAATATTTATTTTTTTCTGTTTTTGTAAATAAGGAACATTTACAACTATTTTAATGACTACTAAATGCATTATTCCTATTCAAATGCTGACCATAAATGAGGTATTCAGTAGCCTGAAATCATTTAGCCTATATATTTATTATCCTATTTTATTATCTGATTTTGACACTTGAACATTATGCAACATTACAATTTAAATTGATTTTAAGAATTAAATTTAAGTTTGATGAGCAGTTATAGTTTTTTTTTATTAATTTAAGTCTACATGTGCCTGATAAATATGACTGATTCAGGAAGAACTAAGCTGGTAGAGCAAATCTGATTAAAATTAAATGCCAGGGAAATGTATACTTTAGATATGTAGCGGTTTCAGGTTCAATTGCAAAGTTTTGATAACAAGCAGAGACTGGCAGTAGTTACTGCTCCCTAGATTTGCTAAGAGACTAGACAATAAACATAGAGGACTTTGATTTTGTTAAAAAGTAATCTGATTTATGAGGTTTCCTAAACATACTAGTGGAATGTCTTTAGAAACACTGTTTTTTAATGTGTTTTTGCAATGTGCATCAGTTGGCATGAGAACATCATAGCAGGGTACGCACAAAGCAGATGCAAGCATATTATGTGCATGTCTACAGTGACCCATTAAAGACAAAAGCATCCTTCAGCCTAGCACAGTAAAATGGGTGTAGCCAGAAGTGACAGGCTGACTGAGAGCAACCAAGCACCATTGTACCAGGAAAGGACTCGCCACTGCCCCAATCTTGTCCACTGTAACGCCTTTGTGCTATACATGATCAGTGAGCATAAAAACAAATATTAGGGCTGAGAAGTCCAGCACAATGAGCAAGTATGATCTCAATGATTGTGACAACCACGCTATTCTAAAAAGTTTGATACAATAGCAATTAAAAAAACTTTTATTTATACGATTTACATGTAAAAAAAAAATTATGGTTAGAAGGACCTTTATGAAGGTGAAAACATACTAAATAATTTAATATTTATGACATTGTTGCTGATTTTTTTCTGCGAATCTCATTTAACTACCTATTGCATTAAAGTGACTTAATATCTACACTCGAATACCTTTTATAGTAAATTAGTACAATTTGGGATATGAATGTATTTTTCAAGATTTTCAACATGATTAAAAAAAAATATGTAACCTTTACTTGGAAAATAATGACAGAATATTTTATTTCATACCGAGAAGGACACTTAACAATGTCAAAAAGATTAAAGAGGGTGGTGTACATTATTAATGTGCAGGGTTTAAGGGTTGTGATCATTTAAAAAGCTATTATGGAACATTTTTTTTATATTGTTATTGCCCCTCAAATGTGCACTCATGGACACTGTAATGCTTTTTGACAAGTCCTTCTCCTGTCATGTTTCTGCACTGGCCTTCCCAGTTGAATTAGCTATTGTGCACATTCATTTTCAATTCTGTGCAGGCACAGGGTGTCTGAACCTTATCTCACACGAGCAACATTCAGCACAGTCTGTAAGTGCAACACAGTACTGTATCAGGGTCACAAGTTTATCGGCTTTCAAAGCCATGCTTGGATATTTTATATTTCCCGTTTAAACAACGCATACTGCAAGTAAAGTATGCATCAATTAAATGTCATGGTTTTATAATAAATGAAGTACAGAGATTTTTAACATTTAAAAATACTGATTTGTGACTTGTAAATAAAGAACTTTTGAAATAAAAAATATTTATGAAAACTTTTTTCCAATGCAGTGAAAATGTCACATGTCAATATGTAACCCCTGTGACGTCTCAGGCGTCATTACGCAGGATGACGCGATTTGCGTCTCCGGAATTTTAGTGTTTCGGTCACCTTTCATTTTCGGCAGTCGTGACACACCCTTTTGTGAGGGTATTTAAGGGCATGGGGTGTCACATCTGATGTGTTGGTATGTGTCTCTAATTTGGGGTGCCGTTTGTGTGAACGCCTGCCCTGTTGGACCTTGTCTTACTCTGTGTGTGTCCCACAGTAGCAACGTACGCCTGCCTCTATGGCAATCCTTCGTTACTCTCCATCTGTTCTACTGCCGACATTTCCGTGGATCCTGGACTCCACCTTGATCCTTTGTTTTGTGTTCCCGCGTGCTCCTGTTTTTCCTGTCGCTCAGAGGCGTCATTTCGGAAGCGAATATTTAATTTTTTCAAGAATTACTGTTTTTTTTTTTTTTTTTGTTGGTTCGGAGTAAACCATTAAACCGGCAGTGTGGATCGTATCCCTGTGTGTCTAAGTTCACTTTCGCCTTCTCACCCAGCCTCTGACATAATACTTATGGTTAATTTTAATTTTGTTGAATACTTGTACACTAGAAAATTAGGAAATGCAGTAAAAATGTCTTCAATGAGGAATAGTACTTAACTATTTTACTAAGTGGTTCTCAGTCAGACCAGAAGGCAGTGACCACAGCATGGCATCTGATCAAGGGGTTTCAATTGTGGAGGAGCTGAATTCTGACCAAAATAGAATCTCAAATAAATCAGAGGTCATGAAAGAGGTTTGTAAGACAACGAGCATTGTAAAAAGGCTCATGAAGTGCTTTAATAAAATGCTCGCAACGCAACTGTAATGATGTCGCAGAAGGATCAGCATGGCTGTCCCTAAGCTTCCATAAATCCTGTGAGCATAACAAATGGCATTACAAAAGACAGCTGGGTTTATTTACACTGCTGGTAATGTTGTTGGGGCACAACATGAGGATGCCCGAGGAACTTCTGTTTAAAACGCCACCATAGGTGAAACACTATGCATTAGTAAAGTGAAGTTTTCCATAAGAGCTCAAGTACCAATGAATAAGGTGCATCATCTGACTTGGCTGTTTATTTATTTTCTCTCATGCTTTTGCTCAGGCAGGATTATTTGATTTATTTCACAACCGCATTTCTTTTTTTGTGTATTCCTCCTACATGCTGTTTTTGGCCTTCATTTATGTATAAGCTTTTTTCTTTTGTTATGTGCTCAGCCGTAATTTTTTATTTCAAACCTGTATTTTGAGTAGTTATGATCCTCTGATGCCATGCTTTGCCGTTTACCAGTTTAAGCGCCTATTTTTGTGCTTCCATTCCCCTCTCAGTCTTGTCTCCATCCTTGCAGAATTCCTTGATTTTCAGTTTTTAAAGGTTTTTATATATTTTTTGATAACACTTAATAAATCCCGTATTTTACAAAGCTAAATTAACACACAGATAAGGCATGATAAAAAATCATAATGCTTTAGAATTCTTGCATATAATGAAATTACAAGTGTTATGCATATAATGTTTTATAACACTTGCACTTACATATATGTTTATAACCACACCCATAAAGTGTTATAAAGAATGTTCTGTTGGGACAAAATTCATTATAACGTGTATGTTTTAATCGTTCAATAACTTTGTAGTGACAAGTATTGAATTATATCCCCCCTCTCAAAATTACTTTATTAATGCGCATAACTGTTTATAAAAGCTTACATTTTTTTTACATGCATTGGTTAAGATTTCCATTTATTATATCCATGAAGGAGAAAAAAAATCATTTTAATGTACATAATAACTAATAAAGGATTATACATTTTAAATAAAGTAAAATAATTTTGTTTAAAGTAAGAATGTATAAAAATACACAGAATTAAAGTGTATGTTATAATGCACTATATGTCACTGTGTTATAAAGATTTATGAAATTTTGTTATAACACTTTATGACTGTGATCTACATACATTAACAGAGGTTTATGCTGAATGTTATAAAGCATCATGAAACTCTAATGATGCTTTATGTGTTCATAGTGAATAATGAATACCACATTTTTTGCTTTCATTTCCAAGTTTTGGCTTTTTTGATGTCTTTGTCATTACTTCTACACAGAATTTTTAACATTTAAATTTGAATTTTATAACTATACCTAGTGCATTAATTGTGCCTAATATGTACATTTATATTCACATTAGATCATTTAGCAGATGCTTTTATCCAAAGTGGGTTGGGATCAGAACACAGGGTTGATACAGCAGCCCTGGAGCAATGAGGTTTAAGGGTATTGCTCAAGGACCAACATTGGTAACTTCAGTGGACCTGGGATTTGAACCCCCCCCCCCCACCTTCTGATTGATAGTCCAATGCCCTAACCACTGAGCCACCAGTCCTAACATTATTATTAAGAAGTTGAACATTTGCTAAAGATTGTATGCTCTGATAATTTAATATAATGAAGAAAAAGTTAGTTTGAACATTTTACTATTTGTTCATTTCATTTCCAAGTTTGGATAGCACACAGAATATGTCAACCCAAGCCTTGTGTATAGCATTGCTAGGTAAGTACTTAACAATTGTTGTTGCCTTACAAATATGCTTTTTATGGACAGTGTAATGCTTTTTGACAGGGCCTTCCCCTGTCATGTTCCTGCACTGGCCTTCTCAGTTGAATTAGCTATTGTGCACATCCATTTTCCATTCAGTGCAGGCACAGAGTGTCTGAACCTTATCTCGCACAAGCGACATGCAACACAGTCTGTAAGCGCAACACAGGACTTTATCAGGGCCTGCAAGCTTATAAGCTTTCAAAGCCATATACTGGGCTTGCTGTATTTCCAAATTCTACAGTTCATTCAGCAGGCGAATAATGCATCAATCATAAGTCAAGGTTTTTTAATAAAGTACAGAATATGCAAACATTGCAAAATATTGGTGTGTGAATTGTAAAAATTGGTGCAGTGTGAAAAACAAACTTTTTCAGAATTATATCACCTATACCTGTCACCAGTAAAACATTAAAAATTAGTTACACTATTTGCATTTTTGAAGATTTAACAATTAGTCATTTTTACACTACCTTATTTCCATCAGAAAAGCTCTGTCCATCGCTAGCTCTCCGCCAGGAGATTTCAGGCACAGGTTCTCCTTCAGCTTTACATGAGATCATTGCAGCACTGCCCTCAACAGCTGTCACATTCCTCAGCTTAGTGATATGTGGCTGAACTACAAGTACAAGAAGAAATCACAAGATGCCAATAAAAGAAGGCAAGAGCACTATATAAATGAAAAACTAAAATAAAACATGGGTCTGACACATTCATTTTTAATAAAAGCAAGTTCATTTGAATAAATTTGCAGTAGTACATCACTACAATAGAAAAAAATACAAAAAGCTATAATGTTTAAAGGGTAAATATTTAGTTTTATCAAATGAGTTTAACGTTTATTTTTTCTGCAATACGTTGCCTAATTAGACATAAAAGCAATTTCAAAAATTTAACATTGTAAATTTAGTGAGCTTGGGATTTGAACCCATTAATCTTTGAAATACTGTAATTATATCAGGACCACACAATATTCGGACCAGTGCAGGCTATTAGGCCTTTTAAGCCTGTTTTGCTCATGAATACTTATTAAATAATTTACAGTTTCCTTTCATAACATTTCCCTTGGTTGCGCCATGAGCACCAGACATACCACATGTTTTGTCTTATTAGAGCATATAGCCAATCACATTTCTGCATCATTGGTTGCCAGATTTAAATTTTTTATAGCTTACGAAAAAGGACCAGAGAGGATTTCACAGGCTTAGATGAAAAGGCTTTTTTAAAATAGATTATCAGATTATCAGGTTAACGCAGATTATCAGGTTATCTATCTGTGATACAACAGCTCTTTATCATGCATTTCTGCATAGTAAATCTTTAATTCATTCATTTATTCATTATCTTCCACTTAATCTTATATGAGGGTCGCAGAGGGCTTCCCCATGCCCATCCAGGGGAGAACCTCTCAAGTGCTGGGCAGATACACCCAGGACAGGGCACCAACCTATTGCTGGTCACACACTATATGGGAAAATTTAGAGTATTACATTACCTTAAATTTTTAGACTGTAAAAGGAAACTGGAGAACCTGGAGGAAATCCAATCTGACACAGGGAGAACATGGAAACTCCCTAGCTGAGAGGCGAACGTGCTAACTACTAAGATACTGTGCCGCCCATGTTTCTATAATAAATCCCTTAAATATTTTGTATATTTGTATAAAACATTCAGTATATTGTTATTTAACACATTCTACCCAATTTCCTCTCCCTGATGGTCTAGTGGCTAGGATTCGGCGCTCTCACCGCCGCGGCTCGGGTTCGATTCCTGGTCAGGGAACCAACCCAGCCGTGTAACTGGAAACAGTTGCAAGCCGGTCCCAAGCCCGGATACATGGGAGGGGTGGAGAAAGCAATGGCAAACTACTCCACTATCGTGCCAAAATACTTTGTGAATCACGATAAAGCGCTTCTAAAAAAAAAAAGGCGTGGAGTAGAGCGATTCATAAAGTGACCGGGAGTCGGCTACGACTTGATCGGATAATCATCATCATCACTCAATTCCCTCACTACTTCAGGTTTACCCACACCTAATTTTGGTCTTTTATTCTAATACAAAGACAAATAATGGCCCTTAACACTAAACACAGTAAATACCTATACATTTACTAAATAAAAGAAGAGCAAAGTAAAAACATGACTACACTGCCCATCAGCCTTTTTACTACACAATTCCTATGCAATAAGTACCAAACAAGCTATTTGACAAATTCTTTTTGCTAGCATATTGTAAGGATTTTGATGACTAAAGAATACATTTCCATGTATTTACATCAACCAACAAGGTGGTATCTGAATAATCCATTTGAATACTGGCAGCTTATTGAAATTTAAATTGAAATTCTTGGCCATAAAAAATGTGTCACTATTTCCTGCTAAATAATTTAGGCATCTGTTTATGGAAAGGAAATTGTTCACACTGGAGGGCTAAAAGTGGGAGGCTAATATGAAAAATGTTTATTGTATCACTCTTTTATCAGATGAGCCCCTTCTTATAGCACATATCTATGAAAAAATAAAAATGTTCACCTGTTCATATGTGGTAATTAACCGTGTGTTCCAATCATCGTTCATCACCTGTTTAGTTTTGTGCATGTGACCTGTGTTTCTGGTATTTAGTTTAGTGTTTCCCTGTCCACTGTGCAAGTCTTTGTTTTGGTTACCCCACTGTCTGTATACCACTGTTTAGTTTGCTCTTTGTTAAAAAACAAAACTTGTGCGCTTCCTGAGTCCAGGAACCCAGGTGAGTGTATTTGTTCTTTTTTTTTTGGAGTTTTTCTCACGCTGGGGTATGGTGCGTTTAAGGTGGTGGGATGAGGAAGTGCTGTATCGGTATGATGTGGGTTATTCAGGTGCTGAGGAGGTTTATTCCTCAGATGACGAGGGCCTAGTGAGCTGACTGGGTACATCCCTTCGTGGTCCACGCGACTTGATCCCCCCGGGCGTTTTTCCAACTACAGCCGGTGTGCTATTAAGCACCCTCAGAGTGGGAGCGGGAGGTGCCTGAGAGGTGTGTGTGGGAGCGTGCATACAAAAAAATGAAGTGCTTTTAATATGGCTGCTTTTTTTTTTTTTGTTAATGCAATCTGAACTTTTACCAATGTGTTGACCAATAGTTTCCAAATGTTTTGGAAAAGATTTGTCAGCAATTTACCTTTAGATTTTTT
>JAOUQT010026106.1:0-11599 GCA_025769995.1 Xyliphius kryptos
GCTTGTCCAATTTAGCCATGAAACCTCCCACACTAAAATGACAGGTGTTTCAGTTTTATTGTCTAACCCCTGTATATCGATATGAAAAGAAAAAAAAATCAAAGTGTCTAAAGCTGTTGAAAAATAAAATCATTCAGGTCATTCGTTTTTTTGTGTATAAAACACAATAGCAAATGCTTTAATATATAAAACACGTGATTATTAAACAATACACTGAAACTGCTGCAGGGAACATACAAGCACATTTTAAGAGATATTTTTTGTTCACAGTGGATGTTCATTCCTTTTTATATCAGATTTGATTCGTAAAAGGTCAAGAGCACATGCTAGTTGCATATGTTGATGCAAAAAGCACTGAACAGTTGTATCACATTTAAAAGTGCCATTTAGCAGCTGATATATCTGTGCAAGTCAATTTGCTGTAGAGGCTTAACTGAATGGAGTGGCTAGGTAGTGGGCGAGAGCAGTGTGTGGATCTGTTCTTCATAGTTTTGGAAAAAAAATGGTGTAGGAAAATGCATATGGTTATATTAGCAAATATGGTCTGAAGAAAAGCAGAGTTAGTATTGAAAGCAATACTAATTGTAAACCCTCATGCTCTGTTTTGGATTTCAAATTTACATTGTAAGATATAACATTTAACATAAAAGATACAAAAATTGTTTGAATTTCACAGCAAAGTGTACAATCTTAAATTTATTATAGGAACACATATGCACTTCCACTTCCATCAGCAGTGCAATGAATAATCATGAAAATACAGGTCAAGTGTTTCAGTTAATGTTTAGACCTACAAGAGGATAAAAAAGCTCTGTGACTTTGATCAAGGCATGTAATTTGGACGAAAATAGTTTTTTGGGTATAACGTATTAAGTGAACGCAGAATTATTGATAAATATCTTGTTAATAAGATCTCTAAATTTGTTTGAGCTACCAGAAAGGATCATCTCCTTCTTTCAGCCACTCTATTTATCAGCGGTCGCCACAGTGAGTCAATCTTTTCCACCTCAATCTGTCCTCTGCATATTCTGCTATCACACCAGCTATCTGCATGTCTACATTACCCACATCCATATATCTCATCTTCCTCTCTGCCTCCTGCCTGTAGCTCTCTTCTGTACATGTCTAAACCATCACAGTCTGCCCTATTGAATTTTGTCTCCCAATTTTCCAACCTGTGCTGTCCCTCTGATGTTCTCATTCCTAATCCTGTCCAACCTGGTCACTCCCCATGAAGGATATACTATTGTATTAACTATTATATCCGCTGGGTCAAAATTTTCCACAAAATAAAAATTCGGTTCTATTTTGGCCCAAACTTAGCAAGTACATTTTTTTGCTGGTTTGTTGAGTATCTTTATTATCTTAGTATATTTTTTACATTAAACTGGAGATAATGTTCCTTTAGGTATATGGATGTGCAAGTCAGTTTTTGACCAGTTTTTAGAAGCCTGTGTCTGCCTTATATTTTATTAAATATTCCTTAAGAAAATAGCGTGAGAATTAAGTGTATGGGGATCTACAGTACAAGTGCACTTCATCGTTTCCAAGAGATAAATGTAACATTGTGCACAAACATAAAAACGTACCGTGATCTCACTCCATAAACTACCGAGAGAGAAACCCAGATGAAGGTTTTATTAGATGAGCGTGCTTTTACTGTGTGTAAGTGTGTGTCTGAAAAGACATTCTTGATGTTCAAAATGTCTGGCTACTCAGGTACGCGCAAAATCCGACAATATAGAGAAAATTAAACTGGAGCGAATTTTTACAGTAAATCATCACCATTAGAACAGTGTTAATCATATATACTTTCAGCCAAGTACAAACCCAATTCCGAAAAAGTTGGGACAAAGTACAAATTGTAAATAAAAACGGAATGCAATGATATAAAAGTTTAAAAATTCCATATTTTATTCAGAATAGAACATAGACGATATATCAAATGTTGAAACTGAGAAAATGTAGCATTTAAAGTGAAAAATTAGGTAATTTTAGATTTCGTGACATCTAAACACATCTCAAAAAAGTTGCCACAAGGCCATGTTCACTACTTTGAGACATCCCCTTGTCTCTTTATATTAACAGTATATTAACATCTGGGGACTGAGAAGACAAGTTGCTCAAGTTAAGGGATAGGAATGTTAACCCATTTTTTGTCTAATGTAAGATTATATCTGGTTAACAGTCTTAGCTCTTTTTGGTTATATTTTCCATTTGATGATGTGCCAAACGTTTTCTAATTGGTGAAAGTTCAGTGCCCAGACCCTTCTTCTATGCAGCCATGATGCTGTAATTGTGGTTTGGCATTATTGTGTTGGAAAATGCAAGGTCTTCCCTGAAAGATACATCATCTGGATGGGAGAATATGTTGCTTAAGAACCTATATATACCATTTAGAATTGATGTTGTGCTTCCAGATGTGTAACCTGCCCATGCCACACACTAATGCAACCCCATATCATCGGAGATACAGGCTTCTGAACTGAGCGCTGATAACAACTTGGGTTGTCCTTCTCTTCTTTAGATTTACATAAAAAGTTTAAAATTTTGATTTGTCTGACCACAGTACAGTTTTTCACTTGCCACAGTATATTTCAAACAAGCCAATATTTGGCATGAAATTTCATAATTACTTACTTCCGACATTGTTGTCTATGTTCTATTGTGAATACATCAGTTTTTAAGATTTGTAAATTATTTCTTCCTGTTTTTATTTACAGAATTGTACAAGAATATGAGACACCAAAGTGAAGATTATTAAAAATTCATGGTGTTTTTTCAATCTTGATCAGCAAGGTGGCTGTTCGGTATACGGTTTCAGATACGACCACCACCCACCAGGGAAATAGTAGACTACATCTGGTTGTGCAGAGTAGGCATAAACATACTCCCTGTTTCCACAGTTTATCTCAAAACTAAAACAGCTTGATAGATAAACAAAACCAAAACATAGCAAAACAAAACAAAACATAGCTTAATACGTAAACAAGACAGAAACATAACTCATTACGTAAACAAATCCTAAACATAGATCAATTTGTAAACAAAACCGCAACATAGCTTAATAAGTAAACAAAACGTAACCATATCTCAAACTAAACATATATTAATTTGTAAACAAAACCCAAAACATTGCTCAATACTTAAACAAAACTTAACATAGCTCAATTCCTAAACAAAACCAAAACGTAGCTCAATACGTAAACAAAACTGAAACAGATTCATACATAAACAAAACCTAAACATAGCTTAAAACCTGAATAAAACCTAAACACAAATCAATACATAAACAAAAACTAAATATAGCTCAATATGTAAACAGTACCTAAACATAGCTTAATACATAAACAAAACTAAAACATAGCTCCATACGTAAAGAAAACTTGAACATATTAACATGACAGAAAGATTGGCCTATTTTTAAAACACTTATATTTCATGTCTTTATTCATTCATTTTCTACATAGCATGCATGTTTTTGTAATGAGGAGGAAAGTCCACGAGTAGAAAACCTGCACGAAACATGAAGTAGAACATGCAGGTTGAACAAAGAAATGTTCTAGTCCCACCTGGAGTCAAACCCACTCCATCTTGTTGTGAGGCGACAACACTACCCACTGCACCACCTTTCTGCCAGTTTCATTTTTGCAAACTCAATTTAAATGACCATTTGTAGGATTCAATTATAAGTTATAATTTGAACACTAGGTAGGTGTGTATGCTAATAAATTCTACATTCTCCATCACAGATTATTTTCAAGTTGTTAATCTGTTATAGCCCAAATGAGGATGGGATATCCTTCTGAGTCTGGGTCCTCTCAAGCTTTCTTTCTCTTATCATCTCAGGAATTTTTTCCTTGCTACTGTTGCTGTCCGAATTGTTTATATTCTGCACTATCCACTGCGCCACTGTGCCCCCCCTTTTGATAAATAAAAATGTCTTTAGTCAGCTGTAAAGCTGTTTTGTGACAATGCTTCATTGTAAATACATTCTGTGGAAATAAAAATACAGATTCTGTGAATTTATATCTAAAGCCTGTTTCTGTTCCTGGCAGCCTACAGTGGGTAGTGCTGTTGCACTAGGAGATTTCTGTGCGGAGTTTGCATATTCTCCCCGTGTTCATGCAGGTTTTCAAGACTCCGTGTATATATATTAAGCGGAAGAGAATGAATGAATGTTTTTGTTCATCACTTCTGAAATTCTCTCCGTAACTTCCACCTCACTGAAATCATGATCCATCATTAGGGTCATTAGGGCGCAGTGAATATATAAACACTTAAGGTGTATTTCTGACTTGTTTTCAAAACGTGAGTGAAATGCTCACACATTCAGACAAAACATATCGCACACCTTTAGTCGATACAGATCGAAAATGTCAATATTCATCTGATAACTATACCGACCTACAATATATTATGACTTTTGTTGTACTCAGAATTATAGTGATTTATAGTGTCCAGACTAGGAGGACATGCTTTGTGTAACTGTGTTCAAACAGGTACATGAGCTTTAAACATTTTTGAATACATTTTAAAGCCAGACGCAGACTGAAAGTATCTAATTATGAATTTGTAACCTATCTGTGCTATGACAGAAATAACTTTTACCTGCAAGTTGGGGTCTTCCTCATGCTGCAGGTGGGCCTCTTCTGCTGCTTCTACCAAACGCTGGAGACAGAGAGAGAAAGAGAGAGAGAGAGAGAGAGAGAAAGAGAGAGAGAGCAAAAA
Organism: Xyliphius kryptos; assembly: GCA_025769995.1. Taxonomy (NCBI): domain Eukaryota; kingdom Metazoa; phylum Chordata; class Actinopteri; order Siluriformes; family Aspredinidae; genus Xyliphius; species Xyliphius kryptos. The sequence goes on from JAOUQT010026106.1 coordinate 4,732, forward strand.
GAGCATGTGATAAATGGCACATTACACAAGTGTTTAAGAATCATTGCACACACATTGCAAAGAGATAATTTAATTGATTCCCCTTCATTAGTTATAGTAAACAGTGATTTTAAAAACCTCTATGTTAGAAGCCAAAATTCACTTTCTTAACTAGCAACATGCTAAAATCACATAAAAACATGTTTAACATAAGGCAGTACAGTGGTGCAGTTAGTAGCACTGTCGCCTCACAGCAAGAAGGACCCGCTACGATCTCTGGGTGGGACAACTCGGGAAACAGTTTGCCTGTTCTCCCCGGTTTTCCCCGGGTGCTCTGGTTTTTCTTCTGTGTTCCAAAAACATTCATTCTAGGTTAAAAGTTGTCCTTAGTGTGTGTGTGTTTGTGTGCCCTACTATGGATTGGAACCTAGAGTTACCGACTGGCCCATAACCTCTTGGAAATTAAGCAGAAGAAAATGCTTAAATGAATAAACAAATGAATGAATTAGTGCTAAAGAAAAGCGTCAAGGTCATTGACGTGATCGATTAGGAAAATATATCTGCCCTAATGAAAGCATGGATTTATATGGAGCATGGATTTATGGAGGTATGGATTTAAGTGGCAGCTGAAAAAATTCGTAGCTGGTTCTCATATAGCTCTGGATAAATTTGAATAACAGCTTTCGGCCAACATATATAGTCCATAAAATGTCCAATTTCTTGTACGGTTGGTGGGCTACATCTCATATGTGCCTCTAAAGGTCCAGTCAGGACAATTTTTACCAACAACCCAAATATTACCCCAATCAAGTTACAACCATTTTGAAAAATATTGATAATTTATAGGTCCAGTATTAATTTTTTATTAGGCATCTCATACACTGTATTGATAGTAACATGAAGAGCTTTGTAACGTGTGTGTGAGCTAAATGATTTGATTTCTGGAAGTGATTAAAATTTATGTTTTATTTATTTGGTTAAATGTATTTCTTTTACTTGAATTATTTAATCACTTGTGGATGTGATTTTATGTTACATTGTGAAGTTGTTAACACTGAAGATTTCTGAATAGTGCCGCTAAGAGAACATACTAAGATTATTAGAGAATAATTTTTCTTTACAACAGTCTGTAAATAACTGGAGACTAAAGAAACAAGTTGCTCAAGTTGAGGGATAGGAATGTTAACCTATTTGTCTAATGTAGGATTTTAGTTGCTCAACTGTCTTAGGTCTTTTTTTGTCATATATTCCGTTTTATGATTCAGAACCAATTCCTTGATAGCGTTGATGTTGTTATCAGAGGGTGCTATGCAAGGTTAATAATAATAATAATTGATACGTTATTGATCCCCGTAGTGAAATTCTTTCTCTGCATTTAACCCATCCAGGGCTGACTTGCCTAGAGTGGGGTTTAAACCAGCGATCTCTTGGTCCCCAGTCCTTTACCCTATCCATTCATTCCAGTCTCTCTCAGTTTTTTTAGCAATTTATTCAATAATATTAATTTTCAACCTACAGATGAAAAACCTCGAACTAAACTTTTTGCGCCATAACCTATAATTACCTGCAAATCTGTATTAAATTATAGTCTACCTTTATAAAAACAGCCATGTTTACAACATACCATCGGTTTCTACCATGAAAACCGCAGTAAACTGGTTGCATTCATTAGCATATCGATAAAAGAAACTACGTCTATAATTTATACATCCACAATTATACAAAAATAATAATTATTTAGAAATATTTTTTATTAATTGGTCAACATTACAAAAAAAAAGTTACAAAACGTTGGATCCTAAAAAGATTTGAAAACATACACTAAACAAAGTTTAGTTACTGAAATCCTTTGGGCTAAATAAGTAGCAGCAGCAGTGGTTGGTCTACCAGAAATTTAACAACTATTCCCAAAGGTAATAAAAAACCTAGCCAAAGATATAAAGTTATGCAGGCCTCATTTGTATCAATGTAAACAATTTTAGAATTAAAAGAAATGGCCCAAAAACAGCATCCATGTAAGGTACAATACAATACTAACCAAAGAACTTCAAATAATCATATTTGCAAAAAAAATACATAGATCACACACAAGGTTTCAAACAAAAACTTTGAAATGCCACATCCACATTTATGCGTTCTTTCATAATTATGCATTTTTATTGATTTTGAATAAATGGTGAAGTGTTTGTAAGCTAAACCAAAGTCTTAGTTTCTGGACACCCAATACACAAGGAATGGTTATGAGCAAAATCTTTAAATACATAAAGAATAAAACAAAAACCTTGAATACAAACTATGAAAAGTAAAGATGTATACTTCATAAAAATGGAAAGCTATCACAAACTCTGCAATTTACTACAATCAAAGAATATAAATACTGCATGTGGTGATGGGCACAAAAACATCTTAAATACTCTATTCAAACTAACACAAATCCAGTACAGCTGAGATTCTGTTGTGGGTAATATTTGTGTGTTCTTACAGAGGGCAGTGATAAAGTCATGCCTCATGTAAAAAATCCAAAATTTGATCTGGCTTGGCAGAATAAAAAAAAGTTAATACAAATGAGAGAACGAAGCATAAAGTTCACAAACAGGCATTTGGATCAGCAGATATACTCAGCAAATGCAGCAAAATGGGTAAAGTGAGTGGAGTTTCTCACTTACAGATTAATCCAAGGTAAAACTCCTGATTGCTGCTGCTCATGGTTCTGGGAGTTCTGTTCCAATGTAATCATTAACTGGGGAGAACTTGGGGGGCTTGAAGGGGGTGGGTTCCTGAAGCAGCCAAAAAATGGGGCCTCCTTTATTGTTTTGGTGCACCTTAGTGGCATAGGTTCTGACACCGCGAAGCATTCTGAGAAATTCATTCGGGGATAGTTCTTACATAGCAGTGAAAATTTATTTAACATTTTGGAAAAATATTTATGTATAGTATACTGGACATTTGGAAGTGATGTATCAGCTGAGTTCTTAATCTTTTATATAGTATTCACACAAAAGCAGTACTGAAATACAGCATTATTTATATTCCCTTGACCTTAGGCATAATAAATACAGTCATCTAGAAACCTTTATTAGATGGATGACTGACAGTGTTTTACATTTTAATTGACATCAAAACAAACCAGTGTTCTAATCCTTATTGTTTCTTTAGTGTAGTTAATTATTATTTATACAGGATTAGTCTTTACTAAATATGTGATGGGCAGCACAATGGCAACGTGAGTAAGGCTTAAAGCAAGAAGGATGCGGGTCCGATCCTCAGGCCGGGTGATTCAGAAATTTTGTAAGTGCCGTTTGCATGCTCACCCGGTGTTCGTGCGGATTTTCTCTGGGTGCTCCAGTTTTGCTCAGGGATTTGTGTCTATACATTGCTTTTTGGATCCTGTCTGCTGGATATTAACAAAATGTCGAACAAAATATCATAAGCGAGCGACACCAGTAAGATTCCTTTAAATTTAATTATGCCAGTCGTTGGTAATTGTGCGATTCCCGCTCTACATTCACTTATGTCACCGCTCCACTCGAAACATGTATGACAGGGACATGGCACTATAAAGTGGTTGTGGGATGATATACATTTAAAATTTTTCTCTTTTGTGCCACATTGTTCCATAACATTACAAAGAACTTTTTCTTTAATTATATTTAATTTTGAGTGAACAGTTATTGGATAATCAACCTTGCTGATTTTCTTGCCTCTCTCTCTCTCTCTGTCTCTCTCCCACACACACACACACAAACACACTTGCACTCACAATCTGAAATTGAAAATGCCACAATACATGAAACACCTACACATTTTGGTGAACCGTAATTATAACATACAGCATGCTAACATTCCTTTATTCTTTTAGATTCAAACTGTTCAATCACACACACAAACTCTAATTACTCTGCCAGAAGTATTTAACAGCCGGTGGTTTATATTACCTGAAGCCGTTTACGCATTTACACATAGCTCATGGATTACAGGGTAACATCAAATGCTGCCCTTACACACACTGACGTATAACGATTTTCTACAATATATATATAATAGTTTATATTGTATTTTTCAGTTTATAATATAATCCTATAATCCTATGAATTGAATTTCTAGTGTTAATTTTATTTATACAAAATACCAAATACCAAAGCCAAAAAAGTTATGGAAAAGTATGGGACAGTATATTTTAAGGGGTTACAATCCACTATGACCCACAAGCCCCACAAGCTCCCACTGTTGGCTTTTTGAAAAAGGCCCTTAACCCTACTTGCTCCAGGGGCACTGTTCTGCAGCTGTCCCTTTAATAAAAAGCATTTTACTCCACCATGTATAACCATGTATGTGACAAATAAAATTTCGAATTTATTTATTTATCATTACAACATTTCCCTGTGGCCACCACATTAATCACAGACTAACGGGAATACTGGGACCGTATGGTATTCCATGTAAGTTGGGCAGAAGTAGGAATAGACAGAAGAAGATTTTGTCTGCCACAGAGTTAGAATTTCGGTGCAAAATTTACTTTTAACATTCCTATTTCTTCTTTTCTTGCTTTGCCGGCTTCGGGCACCTGCTTTTGTTCCAGGGTCTGCTAGTTGAAAGACAGATTTGTGGTGACTTTTCTCCCTCTTCCTCGCTGCTGCGAGTACTTTTGATTTAAGGTTCCTTTTCCTTCCCCTAATCTTTATGTCAGAATTTTACTCTTTGTTATTTAAGTCTTTATTAACTTCCTTTTGGCGGATTGCATATTTAAACCTAATTTTTTCTGCTTTGTGATTTTCCATCATTCTCGGGTATTCTCTGCGTAGATTCATCACGTGTTATATAAATGTGTCTTCATTTTATTTTTGAGCCACACTCTTTCAAGGCTCTTACTAATTTTGTACAGTGCCTCATCCTTTTCAATTGCTTCCTCCAGAATGATACAGAGATTTGTGATCTCATCCATTGTGTATCTTTAGGGCCTAAATCCATCTTGTTCTTGGGCAATCTCTTCTTCAATCTTGGTATGCTTTAAGATCACTTGTAACAGGATCTTACTTGCATCTGATACCAGTGTGATGTCCTTGTAATTGTTGCAGAGGAGCAAGTCTCCTTTCTCAGGCAGTGGAATAAAAATGGACTGTGTCCATTATTTTGGCCACATGCTAGTTTCCCGCACTTCTATGCATACCTTATGAAGCTTGTTCAGCATCATCTCTCATAAGAATAGAATTGCTTATTCTAGCATAGAATGCTTGGTCTCAGTGGTACAGCACAGTTCCTTATAGAAGTCTTTCCACCTTTGAAACACCTTCTTTGATTTCTTATCATCTTTGTGCTAGATGGCTACAGTACTTGGCTAGAATGGTTTGAAAGACAGGCCTGCATTTTCTTCCAGCTCAATGAACAATGAATGAATGAATGAACTTAACATGCTTATCTCTTCTTAGCATCGTCTGTACTTTGAGGTTTTCTGTAATTACTAAAATTCTTTGTTTTTGCCTCAGGTTTCTTTTTTATCCATTTAAAGAAACTGCTGCCACTGATCATCTGGTGTGTGTGTGGTTCTTTAAGTCTCTCCAATGCTTGAAATCTGCTGGCAACCTCCACTAGATATTCCTGCATGAACTGGTCAGTTCTGAGCTTTCCGGTTGTCTGCACTAAGGCATGTTTCAACCCCTTGTTAATCAGGATTTAGTCAATCTGTGCTGTGCTTTCTTGATTCGGGCTCTTCTATGTGTATTTGTGTCGCTGTGGAAGTGTAAATGTGTGTTGATGACCAATATATTGGTCATCACAGAAGTAAACAAGAGTCTGACCACTATCATTTCTGGCACCATAACCATATTCTCTAAATACACTTTTTTCAGAATTTTCAATGAAATCACCTTTTAATTGAAAGTAGGTTCTGCTTGGGAGTCTCTGCCACTATATGTTCAAAATCTTTGTATAACTGTCCAGTGTCTTCATCTTGTTTGCCAGCAGTTGGTACATAACCGAAAATGTCATATCTCTCAGTTTTGTAGCAAATGTGGCTGACATGACTTTAGGTTGCTGCTCACTGGGACACTTACAAATGTTCTTGTGAATCCAGACAGCAACTCCATAGTCCATCCCGTGCCTTTCCAGTTATTTTCAGACAATACACAAATGCTGATGTTATCTCTCCAATTCACAAACAAGTACTGATAACTAATAAGTGAATTAAGACTCCTAACCTTCAATTTTGACAAGAATATGCCATTTATCTTGTGCTTCTCTTTATATCCTTTTCTTATGTTGAGCAATACATCATTTGATGATGATGATGAGGATGTGCCAGTAATAAACTCTTCGATATGCTAAGCCCAGAATCATAGAAAATATGTATTTAAAAACCATGCTGCAGTCCACAGTTCCTGTCCCCATGAGTGGGTTGTGGTCAGGAGACCATGGTATGGGAACAACCTAAAAGCGAAGCTCTTGCTTAAACACACTTAACACACTTACAGTTTCCAAATGTCTATGGTTATAGACAGATACTCTGCCCAGATTTACTCCATCATTTCTTATTCTATGATATTTCTTTATAATGCTAAATGATTAGGAATTAAAGAAACTAGTTGTTGCGCTATTGCAAGTGGAATGTTTACCCATTCTTGCTGTAATCAAGAATTAAGCAGCTCAAGGTTCTTTGCTGATTCTTATATGCATTATGCACAATACGTTACAATATCATGTCAATGATATCCTCACATATATGCATATACACTTGGACAATGAAACTGAAAAACCTGGTTTTAGACCACAATAACTTATTAGTATGATGTAGGGCCTCATTTTGCTGCCAATACAGAATCAATTTGTCTTGGGAATGACACATACAAGTCTTGCACAGTGGTCAGAGGGATTTTAAGCCATTCTTCTTGCAGGA
>JAOUQT010026117.1:0-11599 GCA_025769995.1 Xyliphius kryptos
GTGCTCCGGTTTCCTCCCACAGGTCAAAGACATGCACGCTAGGTAAATTGGAAATGCTAAATTGTCATTCAGGTGAATTGGAGAAGTTAAATTATCCGGTCCTAAGCCCAAAGGACCTCGCTGTGGCGACCCCTGGTGACAGGGAAAAGCCGAAAGATAAAAAAAAAAAAAAATGAAACTTAAGATTTAAATGTTCAAGCTTGAAACATTCTACATGTTTATCAAAGAAGATTATTCTAATGGTTTTATTTAAAATATAGCAAAGTTGTTTTCCTTTTTAATTGCTCCTTTCATTTACCTCAAAATGTACTGTAGTCTTTCTTCAAAGATGCAATCCCTAGATATATTATAAGTATATATAATCCCTGTATATATTTATATGCGCTATATACATCTATAGTACAGTGGTTAGAGTTAGTTTGTAGGTTCAAAGCCCCATTTAATCAATCTGCTATTGTTGGGTCCTTAAGCAAGCCCCTTAAGCCTCCTTGCTCCAATGCTTCGATTTAGTACTGAAGCTGTCCTTTTGATAAAGCATATGGCCCTACCATACTGCTAGAGCCATATGGATTTTTGGAAGCATTATTAATTTGAATAAACAGTAATAGGTTATTTACCAACAAATATGTTTTATTGTTAGGAATACAGCAACTCCTTTCTGTGTGGAGTTAACCCAGTGTCAAAGATGCTCCAGTTTCCTTCCACAATCCAAAGACATGCATTAGGGTAATTTGTATCTATAAATTGCCCTACCTGTATTTGTGTGTGCCCTAACATAGAGTGGCGCCCTCTCTAGGCTTGTTCTTGCATTGCACCCTGTGCTGCCGGCTAAGCACCAGCTTCATAGAAACCCTGACTACGAATAGGCAGCTAGTGTGGATGTGCACAATACTGATTTAAATAATTTTTAGATCTTTATAAGGAATTATTTGGCCACCCCTGGTTTATACAGTAGAGTATATTTTTTCTTCAGTGTAGGGTTTGCAATTTTGCATGAGTCCAAAAGGGGGAAGCAAAAGACTTTAGAAGAGGAGCATGACCTAGTTTCTGTTTTCAAGTGTCTGGAACATTTTGTTCTCTGCATAACTTCCCACTCATTCACGACAGTAGACATGTCCATGTACATTAACTTCGCAAATTCATCCTTAGATTTTACTATAGACAGAAATTTCACATCCTGCCATGTCAAAACTAACCATAGATGTCCTCATTTACACGATAATGCCACTTGTTTATCTATGCATATTTGGACAGATGTTTTATTTATATTATGTTTTATAAATTATTTTGAGGGTCGACATGATGGTGCAGTGGTTGTGCTGTTGCCTCACAGCAAGGGGGAAATTTCTGTGTGGAGTCTGCACGATTGAGCGGGTTTTCTCAGGGTATTCTGGTTTCCAAAGACATAGATGCTAGTGTTAATTGGTGTCCCTCAGTGTGTGAATGAATGAATGTATGTATTTGCATAATAAATGTTAGCTTACTTTCTTTTTGTGTATTTCTAACCTTTGTAATATTCATCTGATCCTTTGTTTATGTACTATAACATATTCTTGACATATGTACTACACTCCCATTATATAAACTCTTGAATCTACTTTTTTAAACATTTGGATCAAAAACAGATGAAGAATTTCCAAAGCATTCTGGGAATTCTAAGAGATTCTTTCCAAGTCAAGACTACAGACAAACACTGAACATCGTGTCCTTGTTTTTGTGATGGTCCATATGACATTAAAAACGTGCAAAGCAGCGTGTTTGTCTCTCAGCGACTGAATGTGTGGTGTACACAGGACCTTCTGTTTGAATACATTGTAATGTGTGTGTGGGCAAGGGGATGTGGGTACAAGTACATTTCTTTGAATGCATATACAAGATAGTAGGGAATTGTTTCTAATTTGTCAGACGGTGTGAAAACATTATGTGTGTGTGTGTATGGGGGGTCTCAGATGCTGATTTTATAAAAGTAATAAGCATATTATGTGACATAAAATGGCCATAATGACATTTCTGCAGTTGTTATACAACTCACATAGACACGTGTGTTTGTGTATGTAGATCAACTGCTAACCACAAGAAAACAAGAGACAGGTCCAGCTCTTTATGCTGCTGCACTTATTTCTTTAAGATATACCCTTATACATTTTTGTCATGCACGTGAATGTCCCCAAACACACTGAAGTTAAAAATGCCTTTTTAAGTTTAAGTAAGACACTTATCTAATTTGCAATAAAGCACAGAAGTTGAGAGATAATTGATGGCATGCTCAGTCTAGACCGGCAGGCATGGCTTTATCCGTTGACTCCTGTTTCTGTGTTCAAAACAACAGTGCTCGTGTTTCAGTACATTTTGTCTTTTTTGCACCCGAAAGAGAAGGAAGTCACTCTCACGTAACTGCTGTCCAAATAATAGAAAAGCACATGCACATGTTCTAATCTTGTTTGGAGACATTTTATGAGATACAAACTATAAGCAATGCAACATACTGCAATGACTGGGAAGTATATTGGGCCAAAGCAATTTATAAGTCATTGTGATTTGTTTTGGAGATCATTTCACTATATCGCAGGTGTGAGCCTCCTTATACTTCAGTTTGATATAGAGCTGATAAATAACTTATTTGCCAGTAACATGGCTACAGGGGGGCACCCACACTGATGTTTTATTCTGCCCACCCTGATCTTTCCATATACCCACCCTGATCTTTTGTATAAATAATGGGGTCTATAGAAGAAAGCAAATCTCTCTCTCTCTCTCTCTCTCTCTCTCTCTCTATCTCTCACTCAGGTATTAGGGAGGGACATCCCCTTACACATCCAAGCAATGCCTCTGTTTGGGCCAGCATGTTAGCACAGTGGGTAGTGATTCTGACACATAGCAAGAAGGTATAGGGGTTCCATACCCATATGCGATAACATGAGTTAGTTCTGCATGTTTGCAGTTACCCCCTGTGTTCCTATGGGTTTCCTCTGCATGAAAAAACATGCATGCTTTGTAAACTGGGGATACCAAATTTCACTTGACTTGAGTAACATGAATAAACAATTGACTAAAGTGCAATTGACAATCTACACAATTTACATAGATAAAACACTCTCAGTTAAATCTAGTTTTATAAACAGACAGTGTAGGAGCCTGCTTATTAAAAATTGGCAAATGATTCCAATGCTTGGTGACTACAAAAAGCACAGTCCTCTTTATGCTTCAGTCTATATTTATGCATGATCAACAGTTCCTGATTTGCAGATCTAAGTGTAGGAATATAAGGTTTTAATAAATAAGATAGATACTTAGGTGCTAACCCATTTATTGCCTTCAATATAGCCTTGTGATCGGTGTACCTGTCATGAGTAGGCCATTAATGAAAAATATACTATATGACATTTAATACAATCAATATTTCAGGAATTCATCAGAATAATTTGGGTTGTAAGGAAAATTTCATTTTTATTTTAAATTATGGTAAAAAAAGTATCACTGAAAACGGTTACCTGTTGCTTTACTAAAACTATAACATTAAAGCATTAAGAGCAATATATTGCACCGATCTCCAACAGTTCTTTTAAGGTAAAAAAACTCAGACAAAATCCTGCCAGAAGCTTCTGCTATGCTGTCATATTACAGCTTGCTATAGGAAATTTACCCAAATATTAGCTGTAATAACTTTGTATTTCTATCCATTGGTAGATATCAGAAAAAACTTCTTCTTCTTCTTCTCCTTTCGGCCTCTTCCTTTTATCGGGGGTCGCCACAGCGTGTCAACCTTTTCCACCTCACTCTGTCTTCTGCATCTTCTGCTTTCACTCCAACTACCTGCTCTCTTCTTCACCTCTTTTCCACACTTCCTGTGTGCTTAGACAGTTGATCCTAAGTATATACATTCCTGCACCTTTGTGACCACTTCTCCCTGTAGCCTGACAGTTCTACCTGCCTCCCTCTCATAAAAAAACCCTCATTTGTAAAACCTGTGAACCTGATTTTTGTTGTTTTTCTTATTAGGATTAAAACTGTGCATTTGTTCAACCCCAGAAAAAAAACAGGTCCAGGAAATCTATTAAAGCCTAATAAAATCCTGTCCATGATGCTTGAAAGTATAATACTGCATATTCATACTCTTATTGCAGCAAAAAACAGCATGCATTTACAAACATTATGAAAAGAAGGGCATAAAAAGGTCATATTCTAAGTGGTTACCCTCTGACAAGATTCATTGCATAATTCATATGAAAATATCTTCTGCTCTGTACATTTTAGTAGAAGTTGTATCTCATGATCACATTTCCAATGTGGGGAATAACTGAGGTAGGAAATTAACCCCTGCCAGTTCTGGTAACATGACTATTGACTGTACGAAATGTGTAATAATAATAATAATAATAATAATAATAATGTTTTTATAGAACCATAACTCAGAAAAGGTTGTGACGGTATGGATAATTACATAAAAAGCACACATAGCTTTTAGGAGTTCTTTCTTTGTTTTCATTTAATTTCACACAATATGAACCTGAGATATTTTATGTGTTGTCTGTTCAACTTTATTCCTTTTGTTAATAAGCATCCATCCCTAGCCTGAAAACACATTCAAAAATGTTTGGGCAGTAAAGCATTTGTCGCTGTATAATGTTCCCTTTTTTCTATCAACACCAAGGAGAAAAAGGTATAAAGTATTTCAGGTTTTTATTTGTCCCATTCTTGTGAATATGTCTTACACAGTTGTTGTAGTTGGTTTTTTTTTATTCTCCTCACATTTTCTATTAGGGACAGATAAGGACTGCAAGCAGGGAAGTACATTACTTGTACCCTCTTTATCTGCAGTCATGTTTTTAAATGTGTGCAGCATGTAGTTTTACATTTTCCGATTAGATCTTATAGGCAGCATATGTTGCTCTAAAACGCCAGTGTACTTTACTGCATTAATTTAGCAGTAGTCCTTCAATTCATTAAACTTAATTTCTTCAATTCATTAAGGAAAGTTCCTTGTCCTTGTACAGGTTCATCTTATCTATTAAACTCATGAGGAAATGTTTTCGCAGTATTTCATTAGAGATTATATAATATGAAGATTCTGCTCTTATAGCACAAGACCATGTTTAAAGCACAAAATATAAACCTTTCCAGACTGTACTTGTGTGTCATGTGTATTTATCTATGACTATTAAAACCCTTATAGTCATGTAATTTTTCATATGGCTCATGTCTCAAATTTATGGAAACTGTATCAGTCATATACCATTATGAGCCTTCATCACATGAACGAACATAATAATGGAATCAACATTACCTTCACAATCCTTGTATAATCTGTGGTAATGCATATAATATTGGCCTTACAGTATATCTAAGTAAATGAAACACTTTTCTCCAATTAATTTGCTTTTGAGTATTAGCTCAAAGATGCAAAAACTTCCTGCGGAAAGTGCCAATACATCAGAAACTGTTATTAGAGATAATGACAAGGAGGTTGCCAAAAGACCTGCTCCTGAAGAGAGACCCCCATCTCTACTTGACCTGAAAGAATCCAAACATGCAAAAAAAAAATTAATCTGAGTATGTTCGTGTAAATGTGTAAATCTATATACTCTACTATGTGAATCTATACAGTTATAGGCTGACATATACCAGTGGAAATGTGTTCCCTTCTTCAGCTATAAAGTAGTTAAACAACTTCAGAATGTGAATACCCAGAGTGCATGAGCCAAGAACAGCCAGTTTTAGTGGGAGACTATAAATAGCTACAGTTTGTACAATTATCAAAGCATTGTTTACTTGAAACTTGCATATCCTTAAGGGAATTCTTTTATAAAAGTGGTCGCTCTGTTTTTCCTTCTTCTTTTCTTTTAAAGCTCTCCTGAATATTATGTAACTGTAGTCTAAAAGTATCCCGATTCCAGTCTCATGGTGCTCATGGTATTTACGACCATTACAGCTAGAGCTGGGAGTTATTTTGTTTTTGTCAAATGTTTTTTTTTGTATCACACACTTCTGCTGAAACTTCATAGAATTTCACAGATGCATTAATACCAAACATGTTTAGACATATACCATAATAGAATTAATAACTGAATTGTGTCCATAGTATTCACCACATTCACCACATTTTATCCCTAATTTTATACATTTGTCATATTACAGAGTGTGAAATGGTACACTTGGTCAGCATTCCATTTGGATCTATTTGCAAATATTATAATATTATGTATATCATAATAATATATTAATTATTATAATATGGCTTATGATAACTTAAAGCATGCTTGTGCAGAAATATACATCTAGCATTAGAGCTCTTTATCAGCTAGTAATTTCCACACCTCCCTCTTCTGGATTTAACGATGGGAACATACTTTGTAACACACACTAATATAAATTGATTTCCTAATAATTAGGCATTAGCAATATGTGCATGGCTTGCTATATTTATTGTGTATCATGACCTAACCAACCAATTGGCATGCGTTTACTCTGTGCTGTTGAGATGAGACAGGACAAATAACCTCTAGCTATGTGTACCAAGCTGAAACCGTGTCTGCACATTTGTGAGGTCATGCATATGCCGTCAAGATCTTGATACAGCACAAGCTTTTTACGCAGAGAACAGCATGACCTTGAGCACACAAGGTCACAGGAAAAGAAAAAATTGCATTCTGCACAAAATCTTGTCTATGAAGTGTGTGTATGTGTGTGTGTATATATGAGCCTTGCCAAGACTTCACGGTACACTTGCACACAGAGCTACGTGAGGCTTTTGAGCATGGTATCAAGAACAGCATCAATATTTTTGTCATGCTATATTTGCATTTAACACTGTCTGGCATAGCATGTTTGTTGAGATGACAGTTAATGAGTAGTCGCAAAAGTACTAATGTAATACGTACAAACCTGTACAGTAGTGCTGGGAGACAGTGCGGAAGCAGTGATACCGCAGTTCATCCAACAAAAGTTGCAATCAACTTTGAGTTAATGTACATTTTAAACTCACTCTTGTAGACAGAATATGAAGATCAGAAATATCAGAGGTTTTCGTAAAAAGTGCATTGGCCATCGCTGTATACATTTATATAATATGTTTTGCCAAATATGTCTTTTAACTCTGTAATTATTTAGAATATATCTAATCCGCTATTGGTTTGAGTAAACATAACATTCACACATTCACACATCCCCCCACACATTTTTTTCCAGCCAGAGGTGTAAGTAAAAGTTCAACTACCTATTATCATGTCTGTGACCCATCTGTATGCTTTTCTCACTATACTCACAAATAGAGATAATAATCTTTTCAAAAGAGATGGCACGCAACCTCTTCAGGCTACATGCTATGACTAATGTAATAGCTGTGGTCCCAAAACAGGCTATGTACGGCATGTTCCTGTATGAATCATTAAAATACAAAATACTGAATAATATTTAGGCACAGAGAAGCACACCTACAATTATCTGTAGATTAAAAACAGCCTTAAGTGATGTGTTGCATAACAGTTGGTTATTGTTAATAATTTATTCCGATACTTTTGGCACTATAAAGCTGGTACAAAGCCATCTGAGCTCGAGTCATGTTTTGTTGTGTTTTGCCCCACCACCAGGAGTCGTCACAGTGAGTCATTCGCATTGCCCAACTGGCTCATGTTTTTACACCTGATGCTAGGGTTGCCAGGTGTCCCAATTTTCCCGGGACTGTCCCGGGTTTAATAGTCCAGGTAAATGTATTCAATCTAAATGTCCCGTATTTTAGTAATATCCTTCCCCAAATACTCGCAAAGGAAGCAAACACCGTTAGCACATCCCTTCCCCAATTCTCGGATATAAAGTGAATACTGTTAGCATCCCCCTGTTATTGCATTAAAAAAATCGAGACCACTTCCCGATGTCCCGGTTTTTTATAACTCGGAACTGGCAAACCTATCTGATACAGTTCCTGATACAACCTTTCCCACTTCCGGCTTTTAGGACAATTTAGCATCTCCAATTCTTGTAGACATGCATGTCTTGCACGGTGGGGGAAACCGGAGTACCCAGAGGCCATATGTGAGCACAGGAGAACAAACAAGCTCCACATTGAAATTTCTCAGGTTGTCCCACCCATTACTCGAACCTGGAGCCTTCTAGCTGTGAGTCGACAGTGCTACCACTGCACCACTATGGTGCCAATATGCAAAATATACTAGAGTCTGCACTGAGTCATCTGATTCAAGCTGCAGTACTTGTAAGCTACCCACAGGTTGACTTGCTTTTTCATGAAAAAGCATTTGTCCCAGATGTTTATTGGAATGTCGTACTGCACTCTGAAGTTTGTTTAACTGATATGTGTAAGAGTTTCATCAGCATACGCTCTATAACTGGTCTTTAATTTATCAAAGGCAAAACTATTGCATTGAGAGTGGACAGCACATTTGTCACTTGAACAACTAATTCACAGTAGAAGCACAAGATGATGCAAGAGTTTTTTAAAAATGAAGAAACTGCCTTATAATAAAAGCAGTAATATTGTGTTCTTAAAAAGACTGAAAGCTGGCAAAGTAAATACATTTAAACACCATATACATATAGTACATATTGACAATATTTGTACATGCAAGTAAGGCTTCATAGTTGTAAAACAGGCAAAAATAATTAACAATAAACATCAATGATTTATTGATCCTGTAAGGAAAGTTTTCTATGTGTTTAACACAGTTAACGGTGCAGTTAGCACACACCGGAGCAATAACTGGCCCCACATTACATATTATAGTATATACTTTATAAGATGATATAATAGAAACAAAACCTTATTTGGGCTACTTCTGTACAATGATCATACCTTATTTTTTTTGCCATTTCCTTTTTTCTGACTCACTAAACACAATAATACTGAGAGAGTTCTGATCCTGACCGAATCACCTAGAGAGTGCTGATCGTGACCTCATCACCTACACTTGCCTGATCTGCCTTGCTGGTTGGCTTCCTCGAGTCATGCAGATAGACCAGGTCTGCAGATAGATGTCCTGTGGACTTGGCGCACATACACCAATGCATACACATTTGCAGACTCTTTTCATGGACTGTTTATGTTTTCAAATGAGGATGAGAATCCTTCATGAGTCTGGTTCCTCTCAAGGTCTCTTCTTCTAATCAACTTAGGGTCATCATTTTCCTTGCCACTCTTGCCGTCTAGCTTGTTCATTAAAAATAAATAGTGCTTAAAAATGAACATGCTATATAAAAAATGCATGATTATATCTTGTATTGAATGTAAAAATTCTGTAAAAATTTATTGAATTTAATGTCTAAAACATAGTGCATGAGATAAAGACGACAGATCACAGCAAGAAAAGATAAGAGTAATCAAACTATTTCTACACTGCCTCAAATTATCTCCAGATTTCCCCACTATTCAGCTTGGCTTGCCTCGTGACACTTCTCACTTCTGAGATTCTCAAATAAAATAATTGCACCTGATTTGCACTAACCAGCAGTTTCTAACTCCTTATATTTTAATGCTTTAAAATGTGATTTTTAGTTGGTTGATCGTGTTATACAAGGCATCCAGAAAGTATTCATAATGCTTCACTTGTTTCACATTTATGTTACTATGTCACCGCCTTATTCCAGGACAGATTAAATTATTTTACCCTCGAATTTCACACAACACTTCATAATAAGTAAAAAAGTTAGTCTGAACTGAATTGTCTTTAGACCTCCCAGACAGAACTATACCACACCCTGTATTCCATTTGTCCATTATAAAAGTTGCTCAAGTAGCTTTGTTTAACTGTAGCTGGTAAATGTTGCCTTCTGGACAGATCAACATCTTAAATATGCACCAGTGATTATATGCTACCTGCAGGGTGTTCTTAAATCACTAATTGTTTATAACAGATATTAGATATAGAGCTATTAGACTAGATAAAATGCTTCACATACCATCACACCTGACAGGTTAGATATACTTGTAGAATATAACATGGTACGATCCCTGTTTCTCACATGTGGAGTCATAGTGGATGTATTTCTGTAACTAACACCAAACCTATTGTTCTGATTATTTCAGTTCAATGAGACAGATAGCATCCAAGATTGCCGTACATACAAAACTGAATATACCTTCAGCTAACACCATCAAATTTAATGTTACATATATTTTTACTGTATTAAAGTAAACATATCTGTAACAGCAAAACAATGCTTTACAATATATATATAGCTTTTATATTTCTTATTTCATTGCAAATAATTATAAATTAAACCTTCAGAAAACCTCTCTTTGGAAGATTTTCGTAATTATTTTACCTACACTTTCTGTTTACTGAGAAAACCTTTATACCCAGCAGTTTTGAATCATGTCATGGCAAAGCCATCCAGTGGGAAAACCATAATTTTTAACGTTTCCTCCTTGCTGTGCACATGTTTATTAGTCTGATTTGTTTCCACAGTCGTGATTCGCAGGACTGGTCAGCCTTACTGTAAAAACCTCTATTTTGTACTATTTGTAACGTGATTGCAAAATGGCTGGAGTAAGTAAATAATGTGCACTAACAGGAAATTCTGTCATCCAGAGTTATAAGACAGTATCAGCAGAAGTTGTGATCAGGAATAGAAGGAAGTTGCGGTTGAGCAAAATTACTTCAGTGTGTTCAACTACTTAATTACATCTTGGGTGGGAGAGGAAAGCCTTGTCATGTGACACACTTCTGTGTTTTGTGAAAGAGTATAAAAGTGAGTGAGTTATTATTAAACCTTACAGTCCCTGGTGTCTCAGCAGCTACTATAGCTAAATTCAACTTTCAGTAATTTTGCATCTCGCATCGTGGGTCTCATGTTTTTTTAGTGGTGCTTGCTACAGAACTAGCTTGGAATAGTATATTATATATAACCCTAAATCATAAAAACTTGGTACACTATGGAATTATTTACTATTTTTACTTTTTTTTTATTTTAACAGTACGAATATTTGATTTTTCAGTTTAACTTCGTGTCATTTGTTAATAAACATCTGTTCCTGTATTTCAGACAAGGAACACATTCTAAAAAAGTTTGTAGGGAGATATTTTAGTGCTAGTTATCATGATTTGTACAAAAAGCAGCATCCTGAGACTTGATAAGCAAAGATGGGCATATAATCTCATGTTTTTCAACAAATGCATAAGAAAATGATAGTAATGTTTAAAATACAATGTACCTTAAAAACTGTAAACATCTGCATATTGCCTACTATTCAGTGTATTATAAAAATAAACAATTCAAGGAATCCAATGTGTAACATCCAAGGAGGCAAGCATTAGCTGAAACTCAAGACAGATTTGCAAAAAGAGTGGATTAAACATAAGCTATAGTCAAAAGCACAGCTTGGTAACAGGTTTTATTCCTGATACTTTTTTAACTCTGTAGCGGAAAAATGGATACGTGAAAAAAGGCAATAAACACATTGACTAAATGTCCTAGTATGATTGTGATGGAATGTGATACGCACATGACACCATGTTTGTTTGTGGTTCTTGTCACCCCCTGGTGGTTCCTGCCCTGTACACAAAATCTAGATTTCAAAACTAATTTATATGTACAAATTTATTAAAATTGGAATATATTGAAAAGCTCAAAATCTGTTTATTTGATCATT
>JAOUQT010026127.1:0-11598 GCA_025769995.1 Xyliphius kryptos
CATGTTCATGCTGATAATGCAGCGTCTCATGCTGCAAAGAACACATCTGCATCTCTGGCTGCTATGGGCATAAAAGGTGACAAACTTATGGTGTGGCCCCCATGCTCCCCAGACCTCAACCCCATTAAAAACCTCTGGAGCATCATCTAAAAGAGGGTCTATGATGGTGGGAGGCACTTCACATCTAAGCAACAGCTCTGGGAGGGGATTCTGTCCTCATGCAAAACAATTAAAGCAGATAGCATTCAAAACCTGACAAATTCAATGGACCAGAGAGTTCAGAAGCTCCTTTTAAACAAGGGGTCCTATGTGCAAATGTAACATCACCTAGAATAAAGTTTTGACTTGAAAACTGTTTGATTTCTGTTTGTAATAACCTGCTAATGCTTATAATATCACAAATGACCATTTTTTGTTTTTTATAAAAATTAAAATGTTGAAAACTCTGCTGTGTATATAGGTCATTTTGGAAAATCTGAGAAAATGTTATTTGCATAATAATTTGGAACACCGTGTAATGCGAGCAGCTACAGGAAGCCAATGAAGCGAGATGAGTAATGAAGGCACATGAGTTCACTTTGGCTGGTTGAACACGAGTCGGGCTGTGGAGTTTTGGACTAATTGTCTGACCAATTGTCAATTTGGTCTGATTGTTGAAGTTGGGAGACCGGCAAGAAGAGCGTTACAATTGTCAAGCCGGGATAGGATGAGGGCCTGGACCAGCAGCTGAGTAGCCTGTTCTGTTAGGAAAGGTATGATTTTCCTGATGTTATACAGGATGAATCTGCAGGAACGGGCAGTTTTCATGACCTGATCTGAAAGTTCAAGAAGATTATCAATTAACAAAATCATTACATCACAAACACAAACATTACATTGACAAATTACATTTAGTCATTTAGCAGATTTACAAATAAGAGAACACCACGAGTCAGTAGTTTAGGGGAAAAAAAAAATCCTGCGCATTACTCAACATTATTTTTATAGCCAGTTTTTGTGGAAAAGGTGTGTTTTGAGAAGTTTCTTGAAAATACTGAGTGCGTTATGGATGGTGTTGGGAAGGTCGTGCCACCATTTAGCGGTGGTGAATGAAATGGAGTGAGAATTTGGGCCTCGTGAGTTGGAATTACCAGGCGACCTTCATCTCTAAATATGCAGAAATAAAGCGATAAAATTTAAATAACTGTGGTCAAAATAAAAGTACAGGTATTTTATTTGAAATGTAGTGAGTAGAAGTAAAAAGTATTAAGTGGCAGAAATACTGAGTAAAGGACAGATACCTAAAAAATAATCTAAAGTATAGTTACAAAGTACAGTTACTTCATTTTGTACCACCTCTGGCCACATTAATGAAGACATTTCTTGAGGTACATTCTTAAATAGACAAGCAGCCTTTTATACAAAGCCAAATGGAGCCATTATGTGACAGCTGTATGCAAGCAGAGCGGTCCACTTCCTCTGTTTTACATTATAGTGGTTACAGGGTAAGTTTTCAAAACTGAAGCATGGCGAGTTCCGCCTACAAAATCCATTTTCACTTACTCACTCAGTGTCAAATATTTCTATGCTCAATACTGCATGGCTTTGACTCAGCCACTGAAAGCTTTTAAAAATGTCACAAAGTGTCAAGTTTATACTTCATGCATTTGAGGGCAACTGTTTACAGTATTGGGATCTCATGCACTGCAAATTCAAGACCGAGGTTAACCAAGAACCAGATGGTGCTCTGAGTGATTATATGATTTAACCACAAAAGATTAGATGCTGGCACACAAAGTTACTGCCAGTGCTTGTTTTTTTTGGAAGCCTCATAAACTTGATGATAAATGCTAAAACAAACCCTGATCTAAAATCAATGAACAATACCAAAGGTACATATATTTGAGTAATACAGACAAAACAATACATTAAGCATATTTTGTGCACACATTATAAGTATTAGAAATGGTTTTGCACTATTTTATTTTAATAACCTAATTCAAATGTAACTACAACATTAGATTATTATATAATATAATTATATTATGCTAAGTGTGATAGTAGATTTTAAAGCGGTCACAAGTAGAATTAACCCAAACTGGAAAGTCCTCTTGTACTCCAGCTATTCCAAACCACACTATAAATCAACTCCTGTTATGGTATGTTACTACTTATGTCATACTTTACTGTGGTTAGGGTACAGAATTTTAAACTTTATTTAGATAACCAAATTAGGTTAACAACAGTTATAGTGTTGTTAAATACTAAAACTGTCTTGTTTTGTTTCGCCTCATCTTATAAACCAAATTACATTTATTAATTACATTTTATAAAAAATTTGGACATTTATAAATTGACGATTTAAAATAGCGGGACATGCGCATGTTTATCACCGTGCTACTTTCCTTGAGGAGCTGCTTTGTTTAAAAAGTGAGGGGTAGCTCAGTGGTTACGGCGTTGCACTATCAATCAGGAGGTTGTGGGTTTAATTCCCAGGTCCACTTAGGTTACCAACGTGGGTCCTTGAGCAAGACCCTTAACCCTCATTGCTCCAGGGTGCTGCATCAACCCTGTGTTCTGAACCCGAACCAAGTTGGGATTCCTGTAAGTCGCTTTGGATAAAAGCATCTCGTAAATGATCAAATGTAAAAAGCAACTCCAAAACTCACCTTGTGTTGCATTATGTGATGTCATTGCTCATACAATAAATACTTGCTTGTTTAAATACTTGAAAGTTTAGTTCAATACTGTTGGGTGTAGTTATTTTAGATCAGCAGTTCTATAAATATAAAAACCCAATACCCATCTGTCATCAACAACCGTGCCACAGTCCATTATTGCCATCCCATTTTGCTTTCTGCTACAATCATAGTTGCTTCATAAAGCTGTGTGATATGTACCACACTGCAGCCATGTGTTTGGCTGATTAATTGTGTACAGGATAAAAGCCATACGTATTCGAATGCAACCTCCAAAATGTTTCGATTCTAAGCAATCGGATAAACAAACATTTACATTTTTAATTACATAGATGAATTAATAAATTGCTGTGCAACATTTTACTCTGGCACACTGACGAACATGCTGTTCTTTATCTATCAAAGTTTGCGAATGGGGCACTTAGCAGTTGTTAGCAATAGCAGGGTTTTCGTAGTGATCTCATCTGGACTGTCTGGTAAAACTGGGCAGCATTTGCTGAACTGTAATGTTTCTGTCTGACCATAAAGTATGCAAAAGCAGGAGCCCTCACTGTGTTTTCACTGCCATGACACTCCACCACAAACCACTATGGCAGCTGTCCAGGACACCGGAGCCAGCAGCCTGGCAGAGGTTTCCCCCGGAGAAGTGTCTAAGTGTCAGGAAAACAAGATTTAGGAAGTCCCTGTACCCTGGAGTTCTCCTAAAGGTCTAAATTACATGTACACCTAGTGCCCCGTTTAAGCCAACAACATGAGAAAGCAACAGGAACATAGAGATCAGGTTTATAATATGATATTTAAAAAGCGATGAAAGAATCAACTTTTCCTCTCACATTAGCATGCTCATTTATTTTGTACTCATTCACTTAATTTCTTTTCTCTCTGTAAATTACAAGTGTTTTGCCCTTTATATGTTCTTTTATGATGAAATATTCCTTCAGCGATGATAAAAACATTTTCCATGGCATGCACACTGGAAAGAGTAGCTTTAGCCAACACATCAAAAGAATGTGAGCGAAATTGAATTTGGATCCTGGTAAAAGCAGACGGGGGATTATTTAACGGCGGTTTGTAAGATATATATTTATTTACTTATTTATTTTCGTCTGTACTTTATAAACTTGACCTCTTCCCTGTCTCTAATATAGTTCGCTATTTATTCACAGCTATATTTTACTGAGCAAGTCTGTAATTTCAACAGATTGAGGTAAATGAGATCCATAAAGCCACTGACCTCTTTTTACCCTTTAAGCGTAACTCTATGTTGCATCTTCTTACCCATATTTCCTTTTCATGTAGCTGTTCAAAGCTTAGCAGGTCATTTTCACATATGGTTAACACACCTCATCTACTCATCATATGGGGCCAGCGAGACCTTCAACAATGCTGAAACATTTCACCCATCATACACCACCCCATCAGTCAACAGAACTTTGAAGCAATGTGATGACTTGAAATGATCCAAAGACCAATGAGTGGGGGGAAAAAAGTCTTTTTTTATGCTGAAACGTTCCCTGTATATATTGTAGTCTGTTTTGTAAGTGTGTTGAAAATATTAAGAAGATTAAAATAAATAATAAAGACAGAACAGGACAGTGGCAAAAGCCTGGACACAGAATTTCAGTCTTAAACCACCTAAGGGAACAATAAAATTAACTTAGCTTATAATGCAGCAATAAAACAAGACAATTGGCAAGACCGGGCAGCACGGTGGCTTAGTGTTTAGCACATTCGCCTCTGAGCCCAGGGGATTCCAGGTTCAAATCCTGACCTGGGTCTAGTTTCCATGTTCTCCCCGTGTCTGCATGGGTTTTCCCCCACAGTCTAAAAACATGGATTCAAGGTAAATTGGCTGCTCTTAATTGGGCCTATTGTCTGTGTGTGTGAGCGAGTGGGTGGGTGTATTTGCCCAGCGTCCGAGACATTCCCCCTTGGATGGGGAGTGTGTGACTGAATCTGCTATACTGTCAGTGCTTAGCTTCTACATGAGCCTGTCAGTTCCGCATGTATGTGCTTGCTTGAAGAATGTGACCTTATATATTCCAGTTTCTTTATGTGCTACTTTTGCCTAAAGAATTACCTTTTCTTTCTGCAGCATGTATTTTGTATGTCCTTGAGTTTTGTTAGATTAGACTTTTAGTTTGTTTCCAGTTTAGCTTTGTATAGTCTGGCAGTGTATGATCACATGCTGAGTTTAATAAACGTCAGAAAAAGAAACGTATTAATCAATACATTTATGAATAAATCAATGAAGTTCTGCTTAATTCTCTATTAGGGAATCAAAGAATCCGGAGAAAACCCACACAGACATAAGAAGAACATAGAAAACCCAATCCAGATCGGGATTCAAACCAGGATCCCCCCTTCCCACACACACACACACACAATTAGGGGAATCTGATATACTGGTAGTTAGTTAGTTAATTTTATCTGTTTTTAATTAAGAATAAAGATACAGAAAATAAAGCACAATAAAGAAAAGCATGAATAACTGATATCAGATGAAAGACATCTGTGGTTCAGAGAGCTCATTCCAAAATTAAATAAGGAAAAAATTATAACAATAGTGTGATTTCCTCCTGAAGCAGGATCACACACAAGTGGTTTTCTGGTCTTCTCCATATTAAACTGTGAAAACTAAGAATCCTCAGTATTGGACAAAATAACGAAGGGTCACGACCGTAACCGCAGTTCTTTGATATCATCGAGTGGAGATGTCCACCTGTGGGGAGGGACATTGAAGCATCCAATTGCTCCCAAATCTGGCTTGAACACGACAGAACACGAGACCAATTTTGGGAGTCTGCCCCGCCTCCACCAGCATGTATATAAAACCCAGAGGGAGTGTTCTACTTCAGTGACCGTTATACGGTTACTGCTGCAAGTGGGGTGCACTTGGTGGATCTCTCCACTCGATGATATCAGAAAACTAAGGTAATCCTAGCGCATGGAGGTTAACTCTCTAAAGGGTCAGGCCCAGAGTGCCACTCACTCTGGGTCAGGGTGGAAGATGTCCCTTTTCACATGAGACAGTAAGTCAGTGTGAAGTTTGAGGGCCCACGGCTGCGTGCAGAGAAGAGACATGATCTCAGGAAGCCAGGATGCTCTGTGCCATCTAGAAGCTCTCAGTATGAGTGACAACACTTCCTCTCTCACTCTGGACAGAATGGGGGTAGTTAGACACAGAAGGGGTAATGCGTAGAGAGGCCAGTGGTAAGAGGAAGCATTGACCTTGAGAAGTGTGCTTTTGTCCCGTATTGAGAAATACATAGGACAGTGGGTGTTTCACCGCGAGGCAAAGAGATCTACGGCAGCTCGGCCAAATCTCAGCATTTACACTACATGGAGGTGACGGCACCACTTCCCGTACAGTGAGTTCGCCCAATGACAGCAGGTTCGCACCAATGTTCAGCCGGCCTGGAATGTGCGTCGCTTGCAACGACAGTATACGCCGATGGGCACCACAGCAGCAGTCTGTGGGCTAATCGATGCAGTTGGGGGGAGCGCATCCCCCACATCGATTTCTATATGTCACTGCTGTCATGTTGTCACAATGGACTAACACATGACTGTTGTGGAGGTGTATCTGAAAGCCAGCCACATGGCTAGCAGCTTCAGATAATTTATGTGAGCAGTGACAGCCTTTTCGGCCTTGTCCTGTTCACAGCCCTGCCCTCGAGGGTGACACCCCAACCCAAAGGGAAGCGACTGATGTCACAATCCTCTTTATGAGGACTCACCTTATCACACAGTTGCGGAAATAAAATTATAAATGCTGAATATGGAAATAAATATTGCAACCATGCAATGCAGTGCCTGTAGGTGTAATGATAGCACCCATCTCATAAATGCTCTAATTTGGTGCAAACCAGTGGGTGTCCCGGTTGGAATCCCGTTCTGGGTGGAGTTTCCATGTCCTCCCCGTGTCCGCATGGGTTTTTTCAGGATTCTCCGGTATCCTCCCACAGTCCAAAAACATGGATTGCAGGTAAATTAAATGGCCTAAATTGCCTCGTATAGTGTGTGAGTGTGTGCCCGGCGATGGACTGGTGCCCTCTCCTGGGTGTATCTGCCCACCTCCCAAAATGTTCGCCTCTGGATGGGCATGAGGGACCCCGCCGCCACCCTAATAGTGGAATAAGCGGAAGATGTATAAATTGCTCCATATAGTGTGTGTGAGTAAGTGAGTGTTTGATTGAGTCCAGCGATGGATTAGTGCACTGTTCTGGGTGTATCTGCCCAGCACCCTAATGTTATCTATTATTTTAAACTAACCTACAGATTCACAAAATGTTATGTCATATTTGTCTTATGAACAGAGGTGAACTTTGGGACAAAGAAACTTTAACGGGTAAACATTTTAAAGTAGCAAAGATCAAGAGCAAGTCATTCTTTATAAGCCAACTAGTTTGTGTTTGTATATTTACATGCATTTGTGTTAAGGGAGCAAGAAAGGAGAAAAGAATGTCTTTACAGTTCCAGCACCCACACAAAGTCTCACTAAATCCTGTTGTAAATGATCATTATGTTATACGGCTTGTATCGGTTTCCAAACAGAAGCCTTGTAGAGTTTGGTGAGCAGCGACTGGGGATGTTAAGGCTAATGTAAACAGCCAGCTTTTTTTTTCTCCACAGGGAGATTTGCAAACTGCTGATCTACAGTACATGCAACATGGGTGATGAAGAGAGTAAAGAGAAGAGGAAAATATTGCCATTCACAATCTGTAAAAAGGATTTTAAACAAAACTGCTTTGTATGAGAGTACGAATTTCATGCTTACCTCATTTATCCAGGTCTTACAGATAAATCAGAATTTTAATTTGGCTTCCCTATTACTTTAATGCATCATTAGCTTTAGCTATATTCATTTTCATTCAGCTTGAGAAACTACACGGATTGTTCAAGAACAAAAATATCTGGGCTGTCAGACATTTTTTGTTTGGATAGCGCTATCTCGGTTCTGCTCGCCCTGGCTGATGATGTGCTCTTCCAGGACTGTACGCACTGGTCAGTCTCCAGGCTCAATATTTTCTCTCCTTTTACTACTAAGCAGCAGCCATGTCTGCCAGGCTTCTGTCCTGCCGAAGAAAGATGGTTTCGGTTTCAAAGTCATATGCAGTCTGACATCCAAAGTACACAAGCAGAAGGCTTTAGCATTCCATGCAGTACGAGGTCAAGGGTAACATCCACCACCGGCATCCCCAACAACCATTGTGTCTGCAAACAAGGAAACATGGTACAGTAAAAAGGAAACAAAAAACAGTAGTGTAAGCTTTGCAAGATTCTAAGGCTATGCCATTGTCCTGGATTGGTTTAGAACATGAAAAATGGGCATACTCTAATTATGACTGTGGAAAAGGGAGCTATGTTTAAATTATTAAACGTATTCTCATGGGATGAGGGAAAAGCTCACATTGAAACTAACTGTGATAAAAGATCAATGTTAAATAAACCATGACATCCTGCAGAAGAAAAAAGCATACGGTAAATATGACTGAACTTATGACCAACAAAATAAACGTTCAAACTTAGAATTCACAGCACTGACTTAAAGATATTTGAAGGTTTTGCTTTTTTGTAAAAACAATCATTATTCGAGATCATTTGAGTTCAGATCTGTACCTTTATATTTGAGTACACTATAATCCCCTTATTTAAAGTATGTGAGTCTCTGTATGCCAGTGATGGGCTCTGACTTCTCCTTGTTGCTTTACCCTTTTCTTCTTTTTTTTCGTCTAGTAAGTCTTGTTTAATAGGGAACACAGTAAACCTTCCTTGTGGGGCAGCATTGAGGTTTACTGGTTCACCAGCTTGGGCAGAGACTATTTATTTACACTCCGGTCAGCTGTAGTACAGGCCTTTGGGTGTAATAATACTACTGTGGGATGAGAGGTTTGGCTTTCATTGCTAACTCGGCATAATTAACGCTTTTTGCTGACCCAAGTAAAGTTCAAGTGAATATACAAGCATTTCTAAACCATTAATTGTGGAATGTTAGTAGTTAGGCCATGGGTACTGATTTTTGTTAGATCTCAGAAACATTTGTATTGGCATTTAATTAGCACTAGTATTCATTCTATCATGTGTTATTATGGTGCCAATTTAAAAAAATAATTTTTAGATTTATATTTGTATATTAAAATATGAGGGCGGCACGGTGGCTTAGTGGTTAGCACGTTTGCCTTTCAGTGCTTGGGTTTCCCGGTTCGAACCCCAATCTGAGTGGGGTTTCCATGTTCTTCCCGAGTCTGCATGGGTTTCCTGCGGGTCGTCCGGTTTTCTTCTACATTCCAAAAACATGGATTCAAGGTAATGAATGCACTAAATTGCCCCGTTTAGTCTGTGTGGCTGTGTGAGTGAGTGTGACCACGTTGGCTTGACACCCTGTCCTGGGTTTATCTGCCCAGCGCCCGAAACGTTCTCCCCTGGATGCTCATGGGGAACCCCACTGCGACCCAAGTAGAGGTTTAAGTGAAAGACAAAGAATGGATGATCAATAAAAGTTTTCACATTTGTGGTATTTTTAATCTCCAATGAATTTAGCTATTTTAATTCTCATGGCCAAATTCAAAGGAACATATCATGCCCATGTCATGTTTTACTAATTTTGCCATGTTCACTCTCCAATGGTTTGCATTGAGGCAGCAAAAATGTTGTTTGCAACCCAGAATCCAACATACTACCAAAAGAAAGTGGACCCTACTAGAAGAGCATTCACAGGAAAGACCACATAAAATATCACGCTTACCTTCCCGTATGAAAGACACATGACCTCAAACAAGCAGTCACATTTGGCTGGCCAAATTGTGGTTGGGCACTTTTCTCAGTGACTCATATTCTTTTTATAACTGGCACAGCAAGGACAGAGACTGGAGACTGTGGATATTATAGCTAGACAGAGGAGTGATTTATGTTTCTCTGCGTCAATGAAATGCCAAATTGTACAAGAGTAAATGAACATGTCAAAGAGCTTCAGATAAGAGCGGAAGGGAACAGGTAAGCCATATATAAGAAGATTACAATACATAAGAAAACTGTTCTGTGAGTTTGTGTGGTATGTGTCTTTTATGCCAACAAAAATCATTAGCCATTTTCCCAAAAAAGTCAAAACTATTAAAATAAAAAGCCCATAAATGAGAAGTGAGGCCTTTCAAAGAGACAAAATGGGATATTCCAACCTGGCCCTGCAGTGTCAGTGAGAGTCTATTAGCATAGCCTGCCTTGCTGTTGTTAAACTGTTAGATCCATCAGGACCAGAGGGTGGATTCTTGACCCGGTCAGTGGTTCAGCGGTTTTATGCAGCTTGTGGTCAGCCTCCAGTCCAGATTTTACTGCTGGGACACAGTTTCAGCATGACTGTGTGTATGTGTGTGTGCGTATGTTGGATACCAAACCCCCTGACTAACCAAGCAAATCCATTCTCAAATGAGCTGAGAAATGGGTGTTATTGTCTGTCAAAAATGATACACATTTGACAAATTTGAGGTTAAGGCTGAACGGGAGGCAACGTTTTACTATTCAAAACTGCACCCAGGTTCCTGGAAATGAAATGATGTTACTTTTGAATATGTAATAGTTTCCATCCGAACATAAGGCAGGTAATAAAAATTCTAATCCTTTATTTAAATGTATTTCCTTCCTTTATACTGTACATCACACCTGAAAACCTTCAGGTGTGCTATGCTTATCATAAAATTTCTTGCTTAAATTTGTAAAATGTGATTTCCTCTTATAAAAGTAGGACAAAGTATGACTGTTGGTAGAGGTCGGATCATTTTTTTGCCTTAGATTAATCTCCCCAAAGAATACCACATTTTTTTTCTTTAAATTAAACAAAAGAGCCACAAGACGATATACATTCAAACTTTACAGACAGTTGCTTAAGTGAACCACTGACCTTGGTTGACTCTTTGGCTCTCATAATGTAATTTTAAACGTATGTTACTCTAACAAATGTATCATCTCATTTTTTATTATTAAAGATCTAGAAAACTGGCATTTCCTAGAGCGCAAAGCCGTAACCAAATGGAAGCCCTGGTGGGATAATTTTGCCAGGTCTAATGCTGACGTCATACTCTGAAAAAAGATTTGATTATAAAATTACAGGGTAAAACAAAAATACTTCAAGTAATAGAACCTCAATAAATACACATAAAAACTGTAATATAAAACAGCATTGTAACATCCTTTAGATTTAAGTGGTAAGTGGAAATGTGTTTGTGTTTCTTTCTTATTTGTTGGTTAATATCACACATATTGTGTACATTTAGGAGACACTACCAGACTTGTTTATTCGTGCTGTTACAAGTATATCACAGGTTAAGCGTGCTTTCAGGTGGGAACCAGTGGAGATTCCATCTTTGGGTATTTGCTCTGTGTTCCTCGCTGGCCGGCCTTTCCCTGCCAACAGCGTGCATTAATTAATTGGCAATTGGAACTCATTTCGGGTGAATCTACTAACAAGTACCTACTGGAGTCCCGCAGGGCTCAGTACTCGGACCCCTCCTCTTTTCACTATACATGTCATCGCTGGGCACCGTCATTAAGGCACATGGTTTTTCTTACCGTTGCTATGCTGATGACACTCAGCTCCATTTGACTTTTTCCCCTGACGACCCCTCAATCTCTAATCGGATATCCGCCTGCCTCACCGACATATCTGTTCGGATGAAGGCCCATCATTTTAAATAAAATTTTGGCAAAGACTGAGCTGCTTATAATCCCAGTTAAACCCACAATTCATCATGACCTGAACCTAATTTCATGGTTCCACAATCTCTCCAACTGAATCGGTCCGTAATCTTGGTTTTTCAATTGACAATTTCAATGACGAACTCATGTCACTCCATTACTCATCTCTCTCCATTGGCTTCCTGTAGCTGCTCGCATTTAGTACAAGGTACTGACTCTGGCCTACAGG
>JAOUQT010026153.1:0-22008 GCA_025769995.1 Xyliphius kryptos
TTACCTTTTTTCCTGAAGTACATAACTCCTCATGTGTTCATTCATAGCTTTGATGCCTTCAGTGAGAATCTACAACGTAAATAGTCCTGAAAATACAGAAAACGCATTAAATGAGAAGGTGTGTCCAAACTTTTGGCCTGAACTGTATGTCTTTCATAGTGAAAATTATAATCGAGGCATTTCTGGGCTTTAAACAAACTGATGCCATGATGAAGATCACTGGAGGCAGTTACGAGTCATTGCCCTGATTTATAAAATAAGCTTGTATTATGTTTGTTACTATGGCTTTCTGCACCAGATTATTTGCGAAAGCATATTATAGATATTACCTCAGTCATCATTGTTCAGAATCAGGATCAAAGCTTATTTCTTGTTTGTGCTGTTTCTACAGGAAGCACTTGTCAATCTGGCCAGTATGGACATGGATCAGCCTGTGCTACTGTTACTCAACATCTCTTGGTGTTCAACTAATGAGCACATTCTGGAACTGGTACCTGCCCTCAGGTCCTCAACTCATCACATCACCTACTCCATCTCAGCAGGCAACCAGGACAAAGTCTTTTATCTCCAGCAGCATGAGGGCTGTAATTACCTGCACTGTACGAAAGAGAAGGCTTCAGCAGGCCTGTACCTTCTGGTTATTAGCAGTTTTCACAAAGAGATTGATCAAAGTAACTACCTCTCAAGTGAGCTAGGACAAAACCTGCACATGAAGCTACATTTAACACTGCAATAGTGACCACTGTGCCACTCACAAACCAACAACCTTCAACTATGCATTAGCTTCAAAAGCCATTCAAGTCAATAAGCCAGTAAGATTTTAGTGTTGTACATTATGAGTTGTTGCACGATGATCGTTAGTTCACTTATGTTATAGGTCTTTTTTTTGTACAAAGCTGTTCAACCAAAACCATTAACAATAATCCAAAGATTCAACTGTAAATGCCATTTCACCTTCTTTATTATTAAATTGTAAATGTTTGTATTTTATTATATATTTTTATAGTTCAGCAGCACCTCGAATAAGGAAGTAAGAACATTTTAATTTAAAATGAAGTACTTTGGGAAGTTTGTAATCTATAAACCTTCACACCTCCTCACTTATGCAATTATTACTTAATTATGTGGTAACAATATAAAATCATGCAGATGGTTATGGTTACGTCAACCATTTAAATGGGAGGGAAATGCCAGTCGATCGGATCTGTGCTGTTGGCTGTGCCCCGAGTGTTGATGCCGGACTGGCTGGTTTAAGTATTTCTGATAATCTCCAGGGATTTTTAACAGAAAACTTAAGTCTATATAGTGCACTTATTTTTCAGTAAAGAAAATCACACCCATCAACATTAATTCCAAATTCAGACAAAAGAACAAATGAATAGACTGGTAAATAACCCGGCCAGAGTTTAAACTAGGGTTTGATTATCTTAACGTATACCAATGGATTAAATAAGGATATCCGGTTTACTGAAAATAAAATAATTTGGATGCTTATTAGTTTGTTGACTAATAAAACACAACAAACTAAACATAGTTGTCTGATCTCTATATTGATATCTAATTGTTTTAAATCTGAAGTGTGCATCTTTAACTTTAACTGAACCAACTAGCAAACTAATTTAATAAAAGCTGTTTTAAAATGTGATTATATACAAGATTCCAATTAACATGCAGGGGATCAGTTACTCTTCTTCAGGAATACCTTTAATTATTCTGTTTGTATATTACATTACTAAACCCATGTGTGCTGCAATTTAATGTCTCTAAAACTGCTCAGAACTGTTACAAGGTCAAGATTTAACTGTTATGACATCACTATTTAAATCATTCTCAATAAAGGAAACTTGAGTTAAAAGCCCACGTGTCTTATGACACTGATATTTATGGAGACATAGTTTTGTATATGCATAAGTGTATATAATAATCCCTTTTCAATAAACATTTTATATTTATTGTTTTACATCAATTGTTTTTGGTGCACATTTTATTCTTTAAACTATTTGGCCACTTTATATCCTACAGATTATTACGTTAGAGGACCAGTATGGGTTTTTTTTCCCCTCTCAATTCAATTTAAGATGACCATGCTACCTGGGTTATTCCTCAGAGACGCAGGAGGGAATATATTCAAACGCACTGTAGACATGGGTGAGGGTGCTGGCCTGGTAGAGTCTCAAAGCGACTACTCGGAATTACGTTTACCCCGGAACCTACGCTTGGGCTTGCACGCAGCTATAGCCACTTAATAAATGCCATGTGGCAGCAAATAAGTTTTATGAGGAAATCAAGCACAAAACTACGGAAACCGAACAACACGTGACACAAATTGAAGACGTGCGGCGAGCTAAAAAACACAAGCCACAAATGAAACACATGAACACATACTATTGAGACCTGCTAATTCACTGAGTTGTGACAGCTAATATAACCAAGTGCATGATAAAGTGGGGTGCCAACTGCACTTGACAGTAAAACAGCATGACTGCCTGTTTGCAAACCCAAAACTACTTCGAGGTAAGAAAACTTAGCCGGCTCTAGCAATGATTATTTAGGGACTCGCTCAAGGGCCCAACATTGGCAACTTATTTCCATACTCTTAATTTTGCCCCTTACAGATACAATGGAAGACTGATTTGTTTAATAAATGTCCTAGCATGCTTTTTGGGAAAAAGTTTGTATACATGGGCAGAGCTAAACGATTAATCGAAGGAAAAAAAAAAAGGGACAATCGCCTGATTATCAATCATAAGCCGCTAGTCATGCATATCCAGCAGAAGCTATTAACATTAACAAAATAGTTAAAACTAAGCAACACTCTACCTGACGGCATAAAAAGATAAACGTTTCACCTAAACGTGTGTGACCTGAAGTCCAGTGGACGAGTGACATTTGCCAAAAACAGGTACTGTGCCGCGTGAGGTTAGTACCGATGCTCGACATGTCTTGCAATACCACTAACCTCGATCAACATCTCAAGAGTCAGCTCTACGAACAGTGCATGTCTACAAGGTCCGTGGAGGAACCCCTACCTCAGACACAATTGCCTTGTGGCACGGCCAGGCAAACCCATTACACAGGCGTTTGAATGCTTTACACAATATGAAAAATGCTCCGTGAGATTAACAGACGCCATCGCAAAGTACCTGGCACCGATTTATACAGTGTCCAAAATTGGCTTCCAAAACCTTCTCTTGACTCCTGACAAAAGATACCACACTCTCTGCCGCACTTACTTTAGCCAAGTTGCAATACCAGAACTGTACTCTACATGTAGGAACAATATTCACATATTTTTTCCTGCAACTGTATATGAAGGACTAAGTCTCCAAACCATGGTATACGCACAGTGAAGCCCTACCTCCATTTCTCCCTGCCAAACCATGGGATATGCATATAAACCCAATATTTACCTGACGGATCCCCACCCTTCTGTTGACCACCGCTTCACATGAAACAACAATTTCTTCAATGTTACAAACTGTTATCTGATGCAGAAATTTTGTATATCAGTCACATATTCCTGGAAAAATGTCATCGATGAAATTGTTGCTCTCGAACTTCACAACATGGCTATAGCCTTTGTTTGCCAAAATTGGGATACCTTCTGAGACGTGCTACCTGTTGTTTTAAGTCAAAGAAGCATAGCTATACAGTCTGGTCAATAAAATGCTGACTACATGAACACTTCCGAAGCCTATGGTGCCGAGGCCAAGAACTTTGGAAACCTCTTTGCTGTGTTATGTACTGAAGGATTTTAATTGATATTTGACAAACAATAGATAATGAGACTGTAAATACAATTTTGCCCTGGAGTCAGGTTGCAAATGGGTTTAATTATCCTCATAATCAAGAACAATCATTACTTGCCACATTTGCACAGACTGCATATTTTACTGTGTTTTTTTTATTTTTGTCGTTTTTTATTCTGAAATTGACTTTAGTTTGATCGCCAGCTTTTCTGTTGATCACCCAATTTTTCCTCCTGATGAAAAGCTGCATCTCATCCAGAACAATGGCAAAAAATATTTACATGGGAAAATAGCCAGTGAGGATAAAGTGATCGAGAACCAACCCACAACCAAAATCTAACCCCAAATGCTTCTGTAGATGTAATGTGAAAGTGCCCCAATCATTGATTTTGTTTACTGTATATCTGAATGTCACAAGACGTTCCAAAAAAAGGAAATTCAAGTAAGCTATATTATCATTTTTCATGCTTCTCCTGGACAACAGTGAGATTAAATTGAAAGACAGAAGACTTTAGCATTGGTTTTTCTTGGGTTTACCATGCCAACCTAAACTACAGGAACAATAGGAGTCATACGCTACATTACAATGTGTGCATTTTAGTCAAACAATGCCAATTTCTTAGTTAGTATCATTTAAAAATAGTTATTTCTTTTGGCCTGTGTACAGTTAGACCAATTAACATCTGATTATGTTTACTGGTTAATCTTTACTGCCCCAAAATAAATACAATATGGTACTCTGTGTAGATCTGTGTAACCTAGATATAGGTATACCTGCTTACAAATGAATATGTTTTATTTAAGACACAAATACCACAGCACTTGTAAAACCTGTCACAGGTGATGGACGAGTAGCTCAGGCTCACATGAAGAATTCTTTATAAACTATACGTAACTATTTTTCATAATTCTTTTTAAAATTATGGACGAATTGCAATCTGTTAAATAATTTACTTTTTATTACCTCTGCTCTGTAGTTAAAATTGCAACTGTTTTCACGTCCATTAAATTTCTAGTCTAGGCTCTTAAGTTCAATACGATTTTTTTTATAATTATTATTATTTTCCAGGGTCTGTGCTTCTGTTATTTAATCATTTCCTCTCAGTACTACTGTTTTTCTGTAGGTGAGATGGGTGGAGATACTATCGTTTAAACTATTATTCAGTCAAATATAAATACTAAAAAAAAAAGGTAAGTGAATAGATGCAGGTTTTTACTCCAAAATTCACTCAAAGTCTCATAGAAGACACTGGTATTGTGTGCAGACATTACTAAGGCACACTAATTTAATCAAACATTAATATCAACATATAAAATAACACAAAATCGTGACTCAATATTATCTTTTTGAATAATATTGAAACACAGTTTTGGTTTACTTTATTTTATCTTAAATCTCACAGGGATATGAGATAAGTTTTACACAACATAGTAACAACATGATGGTTAAATTCAGGGGGGGAGAAAAAAAAATCCTTAAAAATGATATCTTCAATTATACTACATCATTTGCTGGTTTAAAAAAATAAACATAATATTTTGTTTCCATGTTTTCCCCACATCTGAATGGGTTTCCTCCGGGTTCGCCAACATTCCAAAAACATGGACTCTAGGTAAACTGACTGTTCTAAACTGCCCCATATAGTGTGTAAATGAGTGTGTACCCAAGCAATAGATTGGCACCCTGTCCTGGATGCATTTGACCAGCGCCTGAGACGTTCTCTCCTGGATGGGAATAGAGAACGCCCTGCGACCCACGTAGAGGACTAAGCAGAAGATAATGAATGAATAATTAATGTTTATGAACCTGTTTGATTTTTGGTATTTGTTTTCAGTTTATTCGTTTACTGAGGAGCAAAGTAGGCAACGGTCCAGAAACCACAATCAACATGAAATTACAATGTAACTAAACATTTACTGACCACCAATATTTGGAATATACAAGTTGTTTTAGTAAATTGAGGTGCGAGAGGGGCATCAGATGACCTGTTTATACACATTTTGGGGAACTTTCTGTATTTGTGAGGACCACTCGATCAGTTAATTAGTATATAAGAAAAAGATGAGAGTTTTGGAATAGGTTATGTTCAGTTCATGAAAAATTGAAAACATTTTATGTATTCGGTTTATTTTATTAATGTTTGTACACTTTTTCTAACAAAACAATAATTAGGAAAGTATTGTTAATGAATTGGATCAATATAATACAGTCTTTTATATAAGTATCTATATTATCAGAGATCAGACAAAGTCACCCGTCTATTGTCAATGTATAATAAAACCTTGTTCTGACTAATGTGGAGTGTGGTGTGTAAAGTCAAAAATTGTACTTTGTTTTATTTAAAATGTAATAAAGTGGGGCAACTAATAAGTACAGGAGCAAGAAGATTTCCCCATTTTACACGAGGAGATCAAATCTAAAAGCAGCAGCCCATCATCATTTTCTGCAGAATTCCGCATTTTCTTTGACTATGTACTCTTTACATATATATTTATATCTAAACGATGAGGCTAAACAACCTGGGTCCTCTTGTTGACCACAATATTTTAACACCAATACAAACTGGCTGCTGTATGAGTGACTGGATGATCTGCTGATACCTAAGGGTTTCCTAAACATAAGAACCGCATCCTTATTTATCTTCAAATATCCTTAAGACAAAAGTGGTTTCTGGAGAAGATCTGCGTAACTGACATTTTACTGATAGATTTAAAATAAAATATCAAATAAATATAAAAATATTTCTAAATATCTCTAAATATCATTTAAATATTCAAGTAGAATATAGATAGAAATAGAGAATATAATTATATATTATATATAATTATATATTGTAACGTGTATATTTATATCGATATACTACTTTTTTAAATATGCAAACTATGGTGTGGGGCCATAATTTTGTCTGTCCCATATGCCACATGCGATGAAAAGGATAAAGCCTCCTTAAATCCTTAACTTAGTGGTTTTGTCATGGTTGCCAACACATTTGTTTAGATCCATTGATTTTATTAACAAAAATAATATCTGTTAACAACTTTTGGGTGAATTTCACACAACAAGGGTTTTTAAAGAGAAAACAAATGTATAAATAGTCATTCAGTTTGGTGTTTTAATCAGTCATTTTGTCATAAATCTATAAAATCAAGCTCTTAGCCGCTTCGTATGTGTGTGCGCGCATGTCTTTATACATTATATGTTAACACACACCTACAATTGTAACCACAAGCTCATCCCTACAAGGAAATTCAGTTATTTTAAAAGTGCATTATATTTTGAGGTTAGGTCTGGGGGCTTCATTCCATGCTATGGCGCTTTCACACAGGTTTGACCGCTAAGACGTAACAACATAAAACAAACATGTAATTTGTAAAATGAGTCATTTACTAAACTAATATTTGGTTTACTTATGCAGTGGACCTATATAAGACGATGTAACGGTACAGTTCAGATATACCAACTTTAAGCAAGAGTGAAAAGTTCCAGCTCTATACAGTTGTATCGTTCATACAATGTAAGTTCTTTTACATGTACCTACTGTAATTTTTAACAAAATACTTTTGAGTTTTTGTACATATGTATTTAGTTTAAATCTGTAAAACATTTTTACTTCTCTTTTGTTCGGTCTTTGCAGAATGATGAAGGTTCTACTCGTGACTCTGGTTCTTGGTATGCTGTTGGTGTGCGGTAAGCCATTTAATTTACTTTAAAGTTAATACATATTTAAGTTTTAAACATTTATCAGTAGATTTGAACTACACTCATTTATATATTTAGATTTTATATTGCAGTTGGCCTTGACAGTCCATAAAATGTACATATCCACAAATGTGGACGCATCTGGACCCTGCAGGTCTTCTAAGAGCGTCGACACATTAATCTGCCCTAATTTTAATAGTTCATTACTCAACATTGAATATAAAAATCTAAACAGAGTGTAAGCAAAATAATCCTTTAAACCAGTCTTTTCAGTTTATATTTGAACCTTTAAGGAATGTAATTTAAATAAAATCCACATCTTAATTCTCAGTCCTCCACAGTTTCTGGAAAAAGCCTTAAAAGAAGGGGTCATAGGCCCTGTGTCTAAAAGTTTACTACTGATATCAAGAAATAAAAACATTGCTTATAG
The DNA here is from genome assembly GCA_025769995.1 of Xyliphius kryptos. Lineage (NCBI taxonomy): Eukaryota > Metazoa > Chordata > Actinopteri > Siluriformes > Aspredinidae > Xyliphius > Xyliphius kryptos. Next base: position 7,880 of record JAOUQT010026153.1, read on the forward strand.
CTCAGATAAAGGAAAAGTTTTACTGTTATGTTTAGTAACTCTACAAATAGATTTTTGCATACAGCTGATAAAATAGCAAGACTTAAATGATATCTGAGAAATCACCCCATTTAAAATCTTGTATGTTTTTTTTATTTTCAATATTAATATAAACTTTGTAAGTAAATCATATTCTTGGTTTAGGTTCTGCTCTGAACTGTGTAAAGTGTGACTGGGCATCACAAAAATGCTTTGGGGAAACCTGCAGTGGTGGAGCAGACACCTGTTACGCTGGATGGGAAGGCCCACGTTTTTCCCGTAAGTCTATATTAATTTTTTTTTTTTTTTTGGATTTGTTTGCTAATTGTTTCAAACCAATATGTTAATGTTTTAGTCTCAATTTATGAAGTTTTAGGTGATTTTTTTATGTTTGTATTGACCATTTAAGGCACATGTACACACTTTAATAAGTATTTTTTTTGTCTTTTAGCTTATCTGGCAAAGTACTGCATAACTTCATCATTGTGCAGTTTCAAAAGGACAATGTCAAGAGGACAAGTTACCTGCTGCCAGACTGACTACTGCAACAACGTCAGCTCTTAAGGTTTAAATAATGTTAAGACCCAAACAAAGAATATCTGATAATGAGGTCAAACAGGTCCTATTGATACAGGTAACGAGTGGGTGACCAAATACTCATTTTCCACCATAATTTACAAATAAATTCTTCAAAAATACTATAGTGTGATTTCAGGGTTTTGTTTTTTTCATTTTGCCTCTCATAGTTTTCCCTGTGTCAACGTGCGTTTTCTTTAGGTTCTCCAGTGTCGCTCCATAGTCCAAAAGCTTTAATTCAAGGTAAATCGGGTGCTCTAAATTACCCCATAATAGTGTGTTAGTTTTCTAACAAGATGTCATTTTTTTTATTTAACTGATTATTTATATTGTTAGGCGATGTCCCATTTTTTTATTTATTTATCTACACACAGTCATTTCCCTGTCTATTAGACCTGGATGTAAAACACATTGCTATATAGTGGTCACATTGCTTTACTCAGACATTACCACAGAACATCTGCATTTACATTTTTAATAAAACCCTCAATCAATACAATACAATTCAAAAGTTCCAAGGACTGCAGGCTGGTACCCATAAGGTTTTTTTTTAATTACGTATCATGGTTTACAGCTTCAGTAACACCTGAACTGACATGCTAACTATTTTCTGGATTTTAGCTTATCTGGCAAAATTTTGCAGCACTGAATCAGAATGCAATTTTAAAAGTGGAATCACTTCACAAAAAGCTGTCTGCTGCCAGACTGATAACAACAACAAGTTTACAATCATTACCAATAAAACCACCAATCACTAAAACTGAAATAACCTAATTTTTCTGCATCCGACTGCTGATGCCTCAGGGTTTTATAATTTATTTATAAATATCATTGGGACAAAACAGTTTTTTAGCCAACAAGTTTATTACTGACAAATTCACACCAATTAACTAACTATAAATGAAAAGTGTGTGCGTGTATGTGACAATCAAATAGATTTATTAAAATACTTTTTTAGGTAAACATTAAATGTTTGTTTTACTTTGACAGAGCCTCTGTATAAAAAGGGGTGATGATACAGTTTAAATAGAGGAACATTGAGTTCAGTGAAAAAACTTTACTTTTGTACAGCAGTGTCATTGATTCAGAGTAAGTTTTTATTGTAGGTTTTTACACTACTTTTGACCAACAATATTAATCAGTGTAATTTTGTTAAAAAGCTACTTTAACCAAAAATTTTTATGCAAATTAAAATGAAAGAATTCTGAAAAGTAATAATTACAGAAACCTTGTGTAACATGTTGCTGTATTTATATACAATAATTAACCATAAAACATGGTTCAGAATAGTTTATTTTTACTACAGAATGATGAAGGTCCTACTGGTGACTCTGGTTCTTGGCCTGCTCTTGGTCAGCAGTGAGTAACTCCATCTTGAATTCACTGTAAAATGTATGCATCGTTGATTTCTGATGATACTTATTGTTTGTACCTCAGATTACAGTATGATGTAGAATCTAAAACTATTACAACCCTATTGTTGTAAGCATTAAATTAAATTAAAGCATTAAATATATTAACTGATAGCTCTTAACATCTGAAGTGATTTTATTTTATATAATATATAATATATTATATAATTCCAATAAATTAAAATAGGAAGTCTAAAGTCAATAAACTACATAAACATAATTTGAGTACGTAGGCTTTCTATACCTTTTTTACAGGTCCGCGAATATCAATTGGACATTTCACACTGATCTCTAAGCAGTTACTGGAACTTTGTTAGTAAATCATTTCCTTGTTTTAGGTTCTGCTCTGATCTGTGTCAAGTGTGACTGGGCATCACGCAAATGCTTTTGGGAAACCTGCAGTGGCGGAGCAGACACCTGTTACGCTGGATGGGAAGGCTATCTTGGGTCTGGTAAGCCTGTATTTATTGTCTTTGTTATTTTGCCAATTATTCCATTTTAAATCAGTTAGAAAATGACCATGCATGTGAAGTTTAACCTTTTTAGGTAACCATAAATGAGTTCAAAATTTTCACACATTTGTAATGTGTAAGGCATGACATTACAATTTTTTTTTTCCTTTAGCTTATCTGGCCAAGTATTGCACAACTTCATCATTGTGTCGTTTTAAAAAGGCAATGAGTGGACAAATTGTCTGCTGCTCAACTAACTACTGCAACAATGTCAACATTTGAGATTTAATTCATTAATTGAGTTTTGGAAACTAACAAATTAAATAACGTCTGCAATTTATTCTGACTCAGATGAATTTATTTAAAAGGCTACACTACACTCTATCTACAGTTGCAAGAAAAAGTATGTGAACCCTTTGGAATTACTTGGGATTTGTGCATAAATTGGTCATTAAATGTGTTTTAATTTTTATCCAAGCCACAAAAATGGACAAACATAGTCTGCTTATTTATGGATTATTTTTGGGGGAATTTTGGGAATTTAGAACCCAAAACCTAGAAGTCAGTCAACAACCAACAACTGGATGGCTTGTCAACAACCGAAAATACACCTTACTCAATTGGGATATATATATACAGTGTGAATCACACTCTTTTGGATTCTAAATTCCTCCAGGCTGTTGTGCAGGTCTGATCTGCACCCACAGAAAACATTTGGTTGAGGTTATTGCTGCCAAAGGAGGGTCAATCACTGATTTAATCCAAAGGTTCACATACTTTTTCTTGCAACTGTACATTCTAAATGTTACAGACCATGTAACGTCAAATCATTCTGTATTTCTAATGTTAGATTTTATTCACTGGTTCACACAAAACTATAACCACACCACCACTGACTGCTTTGAGATTAATATAATTTGTTTTTGCAAGACTGAGCGCTCTTACCCAACATCAGTAGCTGACCTCACTAATGCTCCTTTAGATTATAGAATTAAGATTGATGCTCAGTGTGAGGGACAGGTGGTAAATTAACCCTTTTTTAATTTTTTTTTTTTTATTAAACATGTTAAAAGGTTAGGGTTAGTGTTACACATCGAATAGCTATGGATAAGGTTTAGTTAAGTATTTACAAAAGTATAAATATACACACTAAGTGTAAGCATTGCCAGCTGGTTCCGACAAGTTTTTCGATTAAAATTATTCAGTTATAAAGTAAAGTCATAATAGAAATAGATCAAAACAGTTTTAGCCAAATATTACTGATAAATTAACACAAATGAACTTAAAAATAATAAGTGAAAAAAAGGCCAAGAGCCTAACACGAGTGTGTGTGTGTGTGTGTGTGTGTGTGTGTGTGTGTGTGTGTACACGTGTGGTTCGTGTAAACAATGAATATTTATTTTACTTGCACAAAAGACCTGTAAAAAAATGGGTTTAGATACATTTCAGATAAAGGACTATTAAGTTGTTCAGAGAAGAAACTATTTTCCTACAGTGGTGTCATTTATTCAAGGTAAGTTTTTATAGCTTGTTCTTACACTACTTTTGAACAACATTGCTAATCAGGGTGTTTTTGATAAATAAAAAAAAAAAAAGCTATTTATCCACAAATTTAATACAAAAAGAATTTGAAATGTTTAGTTGATCATATAAAGAAACTTTGTGTACCATGCTGCTGTAATGATGTGCTATAATTAACCTTAAGTAATAAAAACTAGTAGTTTATTTTTACCATAGAATGATGAAGGTTCTACTGGTATCTTGGCATGCTCTTGGTGGGGAGTAAGTGACCATCTTAAATTTTTTTAAAAAGTTTATTCTCCTTTTACGTTTCAACTTGTGGATTTAAATTAGCTTCATATTTAAATCAGATCTTTTATTGCTTGTATCTCAAAATCCAGTATAATGTGAAATTTATGACCATCTGAAATATAAAACATAAATTATCTTCACTGAAGTAAATCTAATAGTTTATACCTGTTAACATCTGTGTTATTTCCTGGACTTTTTTTTTTGTGAAAATTAGGTTATAGGCCCTGTGTCTAAAAAATCATGGTTCATTACCAATATGCAGGAATAAAAATCGTTAAGCAACTTTTTAAAATACCTAATCTGGAAGTGGTTTCTTGAACTGTGTTAGTAAACCATATCTTTGGTTCAGGTTCTGCTCTGAAATGTCTCAAGTGTAATTGGGGACAACCCATGTGCAGTCATGAAACATGCAGCGGTGGAGCAGACACCTGTTTTGGTGGATCGAAAGCCACACCTATGGGGGGCAAGTCTGCATTTAATTTATTTACTGTTTTTTATTTCATTTTGCTAGTTGTTTAAAACCGATTAACAAAATCAAGAGAAATATTTTATCTTAACTGTCAGCATGAATCATATTTTTTAGTGGTGTGTAATGTCAGTTTTAAGCACCTGTACGTACACTTTATTTTGTCTTTTAGGTTATAGGTTCTGCACCACTTCAATGTGCAGTTATAAAAAAAGGCTATCAATTCTGGAATGGCCACCTGCTGCCAGACCGATTTGTGCAACAAAAGTACACCCAAGACAAGGAGTCAATCTATAGCAGTGCACGCACACTATATGGGGTGTCAAATTACTCTAAATCCATGTTTTTGGACAGTGGGAGGAAATAGTAGAACCAGAAGAAAGCCCACGCGGACACAGAGTGAACATAAACTTCACCCAGATTAAGATTCGTACCAAGAATACCCAGCACTAAGAGGAGAACGTACTAACCACTAAGCCACCGTGCCATCCTACACTGCAATTCAGTGATTCAAAATTCTACACTATTTCTTTTAACATGCCACATTTCACTCTTATCAACTTGTAAAAAATGTTATGCTTTTAAAAATTGTTTATAGATTTTGTTTGGTCTTTCCCCAAGTATTCTTCCAAAGTTAGAAACAAAGATATATTAAAATGCACAAGGAGGTGCTTGAGATAAATATGTGCCAATGGGACTTTTAAAAAAACAATTTGATTTAACATAAAACCTATTCACACTCACTGTGGAAACTAAGGGTAGTTTTGAGGACCAGGTAGTATATTAGTACTTTTTAAGACGTAAACATGTTAAAAGGTTAGAATTAGTGTTACACAGCCAATAGATATCGTTAAGGCTCAATTGAGCGTCTACAAATCAAATTTATTAAGAGCACTGTGTTATATTCTTGCAGTAAGAGACCAGGTTTGTGAGAGTACCAGAGATAAAAACACTATGAAAACTGAGAAAATGTAACAAAAACCTGTTTTGTGTTACCCACAATATTATTAAAAAATGTTCAGTTATAAATAAAAGTCATGGTTTATAGCTTTAATAACATCTAAACTGACTAGGTCCACTAAGCAACCCAGTGTTTTAGCCAACTGAGTCCAAAGACCAACCGACTACCAAAGCTTCTTCCTGAAATTACATTCATGAACAGCTAAACAATTACACATACGCTTGGGACATCCAATGCCCCATTTCACCTTTTTAATTTATTCTGTCTGCGGACAGTATTACAGCACTCAACATTTTAACTGTACATGATGTCTGTCTAAGATTGCAAATCTGTGTGTGTTAGCAAGAGAAAGAGTGAGAGAGGGCGAGAGTGTGTGTGTGTAAATGGACAGATAGGATGAGTATATCTGTAATGTTTGTCATTTCTGTGCACTGCAAGCTACTGTAACCAAAGAAAAGAAATCTCTATGTTTGCACATACTTGGTAAATAAAGAACGATTCTGATTCTCTATGTATCTGCGTGGCTTTTCTCTGGGTTCTCCCATTTCCTTCCACAGTGTATTCCTTTAAATATGGATTAAATGTATTGTGACTGCTCTAAATTGTCCCTACATGTGTGTGTGTGCTTGTGTGAATGTGTGCCCAGAAATATATTGGCACCCTGTCTTGGGTGTATCTGGCCAGCACCCAAGACTTTCTCCTCTGGATGGGCATAGGGAATCACCCTGCGACTCTAGTAGAGGATTAAGTGAAAGATAGTCAGATGAGATGAGAATTTCTACAGTTGTTCTTTTTAACAGATTATTAACAATTTATAATGCTGGATGACGTTCCATTTTTTACATCATAAGCAGAGTCAAACTAAACAAACTTCATCAGCGTCTGACTCCATCCGAGATTCAATGGGTGTCACTCAAAATGTGGTTGGTCCCACACATCGCTTTAAACATACATTAGACTTAATTGTCACAGGGCTTGAATACTAATAACGTAACTATTGTTCCACAAAGTGAGGGCATCTCTAAACATTATCTAATAACCTGTGACTTAGAAATTATTATTGAGCAAACCATGATAGAATATGAAGCGCACGATTATGCCCTCTACCGCAGCGTCAGTCATACAACCTTTACCTGAATTAAACATTAAACCAGTATCAGAACCAGAAGAACTTGAGAACACAGTTGATTACCTTAAAACTGTGTTTTCTATAACATTGGACAGCAAAGCTCAACAAAAGATAAAATACTAGTTCCTTGGTTCAACCATCAAACTCACTCCCTAAAGCAAACCACTAGACCCATGGAGTGTAAATGGAGACAAACTAAGTTAGAAATATTTAGGATTGCATAGAAGTGCAGTATGGCTGAGTATAAACATGCACTAAATGCAGTTAAGACTGAATATTATTCTGAACTAATAAAGAACAACCAGAGGTTCTTCTTTAGTACCATTGCCAAAATAACTCAAGAGTGCTGTTGAACTGGATTCACAGATTCACTCACAGTTATGCAGCAATGAATTTATGAATTTCAACACCTAGAAATCTGCTTAAAGACATCCTCCCACATATTACAAAGCTTTTATTAAATATAATATATTCGTCCCATAAAATAGGTCCCCAGAAGTCTAAAATGTGCAATCAGTTCTGAAACATTCCTATTTGCCCTTTATAAACATGCTTTGCGACAACACACTGTTGTAAAAAGTGCTGCATAAGCAAATTACTCGAACTCCGATCTTCAGCTGGAACATTCTAAATTCTTCGTAGCTAAGTACAGAGACCGCTGACCCCGTGTCCACTAGGCCCTTAATCATGAAAATTTCACAAACTGACCTTCAGCTCCCAGTCGTCGCGAAGAAGTCGAGGATGCACCTGGTCTCGTGGGGACCGTGCTGTCCAGTCCACACCTCCAATAGACGAGCGTCAGCTGCTAAGCCGCTTTCAGCCGTGGTCCTCTCCGCCACAACGACTGCCAGATCCAGCGAAGTCGGTTCTCGCATTAGAACTTGGTCTGTACATCAAATTGTTCGAGCGTGCCGATGAACTTGTCCAGCGCGAGTTGTCGTTTCCTCGGGAAAGTCAGGATATACTTGACAAACCAATAGAGTGACGTCAGCTGCTAGGACGGGCAAACTCCCACCTCTCTTTCGCGCCATCTTGCGTCTAAAGTTTGCCGTTACACTCGGCGGCATACCGAACGGCGGGTTGTTGTGCTCGCTCGCCGGCGTTTCGATCAGGATTCACTTATCCGGCCCGTGCAGCGACAGGGATAAGTTAGCCGCTGTCTTGCTATACGGCCACGCTCACTTGCTGCGCATCAAATTCTGCCCAGTCCGACACCCTGTTGTAGTCCGGAAGTCAAAGCGGCGTAACCAGTACGTCCTACTGTGAAAACGCCGTTAATGGGTCACCAGTCGGCGCAGCGTCATTCACTGTCTCTTGATACACGGCATGCCCCTACGCCGTCTTTAGTCAGCTGCCGTCTGCATACTTTTCCGCATGCCGGACTACGATGTGTTTGGTGTACTGCCGCCGTCTTGGTAACACATGTCAACACGCCGGAGCGTCGTCTATTTCGCGGCAAAATTGTGGGCGGAGTTGCTATTATCCGGAACCATCCCAGCGCCACCCACCTAGTCACAGCTCAAAGCGTCTACTTAGAAAATCAAATCTTTCTTCGATTTTTTGCTCATGGTTCTGTATACGAGAACAACATTGTTAGCATTCCCGGCACTCATCTTATCACTCTGTTCAGCAAACCCTATTATGGTGACCATAACACGTCATAACATTATTTCCCAAAATGTACATAAATAATTTCCAAGACTTATTAAATAAATTGCATGACTAAATATGCATTTCCATACACAAATAAAAACATAATTAGAACACAAACTGTTGATGCTTGGGTCTCCCAGCATCCTTCGCCAGCAGGTGGGAGGAGTCCTACTGTCCATAACTTCCGCCACACTATTTCTTTACCTGTAATCCGCGCAGATAAAAAAAAACCATGAATCCATACATATATAGACCTGAAACAATTTAGGAACGTTATGTAAATGTAAGTAAATAACTTACATGAAACATGAACCTGGTAAAGGAATAAGTGGAAGATAAAGGATGGATGGAGTTCAACCAACATAAAATATATGAAATTGCACTTCTCGGACATCTGAGACATGGCCAGTCCAAGAAGCCCAAAAGTTATAATAAATAAAACATTAAAAGTCTGTTATTTTTTAAACATAATATTATAAGAATTTTTATTGGAGTTTTTGTGTGTATTTGTGTATGTGTGTGTATTTACTTACTAACACACCAAGAGTTTTATTTTATAAGCAGAGCCATGTTTAAGCCCCATCTCTTTCCTTTAATTTAAAAATATTTTTTTTTTTTAAATAGCAGGAGAAATGTTTTGCACTTTAAAAAAAAATGTTGTCCATTATGTATTCTAGTGACCCTTATTAGTGTCCCATGATGTGCTTTATCCTGCAGAACCTGGATCATCTGCATTGGGTTGAAAACTTATTAAAACTGTGGGAATGTCGTTCATTCATTATCTTGAGCTTAATCCTTTTAGAAAACTACAAAATCCGAAGGAAACCCACACAGACTCACTAGAAAGGGTTTCAGCTAGGTCAGTGTGAATTAAGCCATTTATTAACGAAAAATATCACCTGGTACAACTTATCATGTAACAAAATCAAGACAAGTGACTAAAGCCAACATTCTCTGTCATTTTATTGTTGTTTTTTTAGGCAGGTCATGCTCTACACAAAGAAAAATATTTAAAAAAAACAGGCCACAACAGCCTTACATTTACAAACAAAACAGCTGTATTTTGCAGGACTAAGATTTTCTAAAGCGTATCCTGGATTATAGACAGAAATTTTGCACTTTTAAAAAGGATAACAGTTTAGCTTTTTAGTTTGACGACAGTTCAGCAGTTTTAAAACCATCTCTATCTTGTGTGCATCCTTCTTAAAGCATGACAGCATGGCATAGTCCCTCAGGACATGCTCCACCATTCCAGCAGGAACCACTTGATTTGCCATACTCTCATTATTTTCTAACTGCAGACTTTTTTCATTCAGAAACTGCATACAGGGAGAAAATGGGTTTTTAGAAAAAATTGCTTTAATGATTTCTTGTTTTATTCAAACTTTCCACAAAACTTAATAAGAACCTATATAATTGATTGACTATTATATCAATATCTATACACTATTACATATAAATAGTCTCAGTACAATGGTCATCCATCAATTAAATTATACTTATATTGTATTATTTGCCCAGTTTTTTATGTTGAATCAGGGTTGAATTGGAGTTGTATGTCCTCATGTATGCTGAAATGACAGTGAAGCTGTCTAAACTTAAATTCTAAGTACACTTTTAGTAAATGTATCAGGTGGGGCAAAAGTTTAAAAAATATATATATATGCTTGACTACTTTTACATTGTCCAGTTTAAAAAGGGAGGTTATAGTATTCATTTTTTAAGGTGACTACATCATTCTATAGATACATTTTCCTTATTTATAAAGCAATTAATGCATACAGTTTTGTCCTTAACTCATTAAATATAGATAATAATTGTTGTCCATAACTAAAGGGGATCAGAAAATCTTATTTCATATTACTCTATAGGTATTTCATTCTGAAACTTACCTTGCTAATAAGGATGAGCACTCCATGCTTAAGGTTCACCAGCTTTTTAGAAATCCACATGATCTTTTCAAGGAGACTGCTGGGGGCATTGACATACTGATCTAAAGAATCCTGCAGGTCAGCCAAGGGATCAATCCAGGACTGGATCAGATTAAGAACAGAGTGGAGTAGCCATTCATCCTGCAGTAACAAAACACCCACAGTTATTAAATAAACAATTATACAACAGTGATTTACAGTATTTACATCTACACAAAAAACACCAATTAAAACTATTATTTTGCTTGTAAATTAACAGTCTAAATCCAATGGTTTCATTTTTGTTTTCACCAAATCACTACCGACTGCTTTTAAAATTAAATGGTAACTCCAAACTAATTTGCAGTGAACTATACAATATAAAGGCAGACAATTATTCTTTTTGTCAGTGAAACCTCTAGATAAGACTATTCTCTTTTGAAAACTGGCGAAGCTTAGATAGGAACACATACACACATTACTAAATAAATGAACACTTACTGATATTTGTTGGACTTCAGATTTGGTTGTGGGGATATGCATAAGGTTGGATGTGCATGGGAAGTCTCCAAAAGCAAATAGCGGGATAAAAGATTGCTCCTGCAAAACAAATCAAATTATATATTTCTTATATCTTTATCAGGGTTTTCTTCTAGTAATTACCCACTTTTAATTCGGTGTAAAATTAAAATGAGAACCAGAAACGAGTACAATGCCCAACAAAAAAAACCCACTGCATTATTATTTCCGATAATGTCTGATTATTACTTTTAATTATTGAAGTGGGGCAGCACGTTGGCTTAGTGGTTAGCATGTTTGCCTCTCAGCACTGGTGATCCAGGATCGAATCCCAATCTTAGTGGAGTTTCCATGTTCTTCCTGTGGGTTTCCTATGGGTTCTCCGGTTTCCTCCCAAAGGTAAATTGACTGCTTTAAATTGCCCATATAGTCTGTGTGTGAGTCCAGCAATAGATTGGCTGAGAACTCAATTTTATGCAATTTAAAGTCCCAAATTTATCCAACTTTTGTTTCGTATTTGGTCATTTATTAACATTATTTTCTTTTTTATGTATCCTTCTACTTACAAACAGTGTCCTGGCCTCCTCCGAGACATGGTAAATGAGCTCAGCATGCTGTGTGGCTCGGTCCAGCAATTTTTCTACAGAAATTGAACATTGCGTTCCTATTGGATCAAGTTCAAAGCAATCCAGTTCAGAACCCAGTAATACATGAATGAAGCAGAACAGGATTCCCATCCAGGCACGTAGAACTGTATGAGAACAAGAAAATACATTGAATATGAGCTTTAAAATTCTCCATCATACTAACAAAAGGTTTGTTAATGTGAAAAAATACAAGAGGAGAAATCACACATGAAACATCACCTTTAGTCATGATCATTGTTTAGAAGTTTTACTTTCAAGCAACTCAGATGTTCGTTAGCTTTTGGGTACAAGAACCTTATATACAGAATCATTTGTGAATAAACACAGAGCTTCTTAAAAATGCTAACGTAAATGGTAAGGCGATAGTTTTGCTGACGGAGTTCCACCATGATTTTATGCAGCATCTTTGAGGGACTGACATAAACCCTGAAACCGAATGACAGCTAACTGTGTTCTAAAGGTCAAATTTACTAAGCTCTAGATTTTACTCTAGTGTTCGAATGTTTTAAGTACTTCATTGAACTGCAAGATTTTAATACAAATTCATACTTGGTATTTATCAACAAAGGTTTACAAAGTTCACAGACTTATAGGGCATCTTGACCTACTAAATTTTCTGCCAAAGAAGTGACTCCAGTTATCGACTTGAATGTCATTTTCACCATCCAGGGAAACAAAATCTCTTCACCGGTTCTGAAATACACCTGTTTATTGTAGCATTATGTTCTGAATTAATCCAATGACCTGAGAAGTAAAAAGAGTTCTATCTAAAGGTTTTTACTATTGATTTTGTACAAATCTAGTCAGTTGAGACAATAATTATTTTAAAAGAACATTTGTGACTGATTCATTTTTAACAGTTAGCAAAATAATAAAGAAAAATAAATAAAAGTAGACATACCATTCCCCCTCAAGCTTTCCCATCCATCATAACAGGTGTCTGCTCCACTGCTGCAGGGTACTCCAGTACAAGAACGTTTTGCTAACAGATCAGTATAATTTACTTTTATTTATCATTTATTGATTTGTGTATATTGTTTATTTTTCATGTAACCTAATTAATTGCCCTATTGTGTTAAGTCCTATTGTGTTAAAGATTTCAACTAAATAAATGTTCAGAAAAGAATATCGCTTCAGATGTCAAGAGCTATGCTCTGTTTCAGTAAAGAAACACTAAAATATCAAAATAGCATACACAGCAAAATTGAGCCCCAGTGTTATGTTGCCGGTCTTACTTCTGCCTCAGCACCATAAACTCCGGAAGTATTGATGTAGTCAGTTTAACGTTCAGCAGATTGTATAACTAGGCTTCTGTGAGTAAGAACAATGAACTGCACATCTTCAAAGGTATCCCAATGTTGGCAAACAAAGGTTAGAGCCATGTTTGAGAGCAACAGTTTAGTTCATGACATTTGTCCAGAAATATGCGACTGACAAACAGCTACCTGATTTTTGTTTCCATGTAATACATCTAAAGCAGTGGCCATGTTCACATGGTTCGGCATCGAAAAAGTATGGTGGGGTCTTCACTGTCTAAATGACTGTCTAAATTCTCAGAAAATCTCCAAGCTCATCTACACATTAGATATCTATATATTAAAATGTGTATTTCATCTGAAGTTGTACCATCTTGCATCAAGTGGCCTCTTTCTTTTCATCATAATTTGGCATGTGATCAACCATGTCATGCTAAACTCCAAGTAGAGACCTGACATCATGAACTGGATAAGTTTTTTCACACGAGTTGTCATTGCCTAAAGTTATCCTCAAAAGACGTGGTTGAATTATTGTCATTAACCTCCATTTGCATAATTTACTCAATCAATGAATTAATACCACATTTGCTAATAAAACAGAAGAGTGTGTATTTGTGTAGCTGTGTGTGGGATTGGTGTGTTTGACCCAATTAACATAAAACAACTCAATATTAGGTTTTATTTGCACAGCAGGTGTATATCTGAAGAGGCAACTGATCCAGATCAGAACAGAAACAGTCTAGCAGAGAACTTTAGCTGTGTAGATTGGTTTTAACTGCTTAACGTGAGTTCACTATAGAAGATTTTTTTGTGGATACAGTATGATGGGTTTATGCTTTTGTTACAGCTTAACAGTCACTGCCTATTTTCATTGTGTTTAACAAATACTTTTTATTATCTGGTTGTGTTCACTAATTTAAATAAACCGCATGAATTATGCTGTCTTTACTAGTTTTTTATATTTATATAGTATGCTAAAGGTCTCTTCTAAAAAGCCCTTTTTCAATATTCTTCATTACAGGATGATGAAGGTGCTGCTCGTAACTCTGGTTCTTGGCATGTTCCTGGTAGGCGGTAAGTGTTTATTTTCATTTACTTTAAAGATGATCATCTTTTATTTTTCTAATTTATTTAAACTACAGTTATATGCACATAATTAAATATTTGTTTCTCCATATCTAGTTTAATATTAAATCTAAGCACAGTTAAAGTGCATTGTATGAACTAAAGCATTGGGTTACAAAGTAAAGTGATAAAGTGATTCATTTTGCCTACTGTGCTTACACACAGAGGAATTTGTCCTCCACATTTAACCCAT
>JAOUQT010026154.1:0-11597 GCA_025769995.1 Xyliphius kryptos
GGCAGGGGAAAGTACATCATCTAAAGGCCTTCGTGGATTCTGGGGCTGCCTGTTCCTTCGTAGACTTTGGTTTGGTTCAGAGACTGGGGATTCCCACTGAACCGCAAATTCCACCAATTCCAGTAGTGGTTTTGGATGGGCGGTTATTTAGTGACAGTCCCATATCTTTTCGAACTCACCCGTTAACATGCCATATTAGAGTCTATTGTGAAACCATGTCACTCCTGGTAACCAGGGCACCCCATCTGCATTTAGTCCTGGGTTACCCGTGGTTGGTCGCACATAATCCCCAGATTGACTGGGTAACCAGTTTAGTCTATGCATGGGCTTGTAGATGTCAGAGGCACTGCATCTCATTTGGTTTGTCACTAGCCCCTGCCAGTCAAGAATGCGAAGATTTGTCGTAGGTGCCTCCGAATACTGGGACCTTGGACGGGTCTTCAGTAAGGTCGAAGGTGCTCCCTCCTCATCAGGAGTTTGATTGTGCTCCCGGCAACGTCACCACCTACGGGGTATCTTTTCTCTCTGTTGGCCCCAGAGACCCAAGCAATGGAGTCTTAACACCATAACCGTGAAAGACTGTCACCTTTTCCACTCATGTCCACAGCATTCAAGGCACTGCAACAGGCTACAATATTCACAAAATTAGACCTGCGCAGCGCCTATAACTTAATTCAAATCAATTCTGGGGATGAGTGGAAGACCGCGTTCTTAACCCCAATATGCTACTACAAGTGTAGAGTTATGCCCTTTCGTCTAATGAATGCACCAGCAGTCTTTCAACAGCTGATAAACGTGGTCCTCCTTAAAGCTCTGGGCATGAATGTATTATAAACTGTGCGTAAAGAATAATAAACTGACTCAAAGTCCCAGTTTCAAGTGTCCATTGTCTCCTTCCTAGGTTTTATAGTGGCTAAGGGAAAATTGGATATAGACCCGATAAAAAGCAAAGCTTTACAAGAGTGGCCTTCTCTTAAGGCTGACCAATGCTTCCCAGGGTTTGCCCATTTTCTCAGTTTTGTGAGGGATTATAATTCAATTGCCGTACCCCTCACAATTCTTACTCGCAAAACACCAGGCCCTTTCAAATGGACGGACGAGGCAGAGACAGCATTTGCCCAAATCAAGGAGGCCCTGCATCATTCAACGATCTCTGGCCTTTTCAGTACGGAGGCTGTTAGATTGCCGAAGGGAGAGAGGGGATACTCAGTATCTGGTGGATTCGAAAGGCAATGGTCTGTTGGCTCGGTCATGGGTGCCAGCCAGCTGGATTTGAGACCCCGAGCTAACCGTGATGGGGCATAAGGTGGTCGCAGCTGATAATCGATCACAGCGCTCCCAAAAAAGGTACACGGCGTCGGATAACCTTGGTGACAGCGCTCAGGAGTAATCAACCATGATTAGTGACAGATTAGTGACTAGTGACAGTGACTAGATCAGACTCTATTTAAGAGTGCTTTCTGTCTGGGCCAGTGTCGCACCGCCTTAGCTATTTGTGTGCTGTAACGCGACTATGTAGGTATAATTAGGTAAAGAATATATTTCCAGAGAACCGAATTCCTCCTGGAACCTTCTTCTAAAACCCTTTCTTACACTTCCTTCTTCTCTCAATCCTGACAGAACTAATCGGGATTCTTTCCGGTGCATCTCACGAAATTCGTCGTGTGCACAACTATCTTTTTTTCCCCTACCTCTGATGAAACTTGGATGTCGGGATTCTCCCTTGTACATCTGACAAAACTTGTCAGGTGTACTACCCTCCTTTTTTCCCTATTCCTAATGAAACTTGTCGGGACTGCTCCCTTGTACAACTGACGAAATTCGTTGGATGTACTATCCTTCTTTTCTCCCTTTTCCTGACAAAACCCGTCGGGCCTTCTCCCCGGTGCATTTGACAAAACTCGTCAGGTTGTTTTTCATAATTTTTTGATAGAATTCGGTAGCTCATTTCCTATTTTTTTTACAGAACCCAGCTAAATGAGCCGGGAGTTCAATTCATGCTTAAACGAACATTCCTGGCTAAAGCACTTAGAGTGCGCCTTATTCAAGGCCGCAATACACTCATTCCTTTCAACACATTTCTTTCAGTTGGAGAAAACATTTAGTATGTGTGTTTGTAAAAGGAAGCAGCTGCTTTTTTACGCTGCTTTCCGTGCTGAATTCTTTCATGTAAGAGCGGTGTGTGTAATTCGCTGTGAAGAGCGCACACTCGATATATATATATATAATTAATGAGAATTCCCACTGATTTAAGGGGGAATTCTCAACCCTGCCCTCCTGGTTTGCTCGTAAGAAGAGTATCTTTCTTTCATAATTTATCACACATGCATTGATAAAATGTATTCTAACTCAAATGTCCCTGTTTTTAATAATCCCCCTCCCCTCATATAAGATGCGAACATCGGTAGCACCCTCCGGTCTTGCATAAGAAGTGAACATGGGTAGAACCTATTGAACTTATGTACTAATTACCCACATGCTCAATGTTATGCACCTGAATATTGCGCAACGGGTGCATGTGTACTAACATTTACGATTAATCATATTTATATAGACTATTTATTAATTTGTGGGATTTTTTTTACCTGTATACTGTATGTGGGCATGAACTGACTGAATTGATTAACCATCTACTCACGAGAATGATCATGAAATCATCCTGGGCCCAAGATATTTTGCCTCTGCCTCCATGAACAATGTGAACAGAGTGTAACTAGTTTAAGTGAAGTGTCATGAATAGACATATCCAGGGAAATTAACAGCCACAGTCTAAAAGATGGAAAATACATTTGAAATAAACAAATAAAATATAAAAGAGAAAGAAAGGAATTAATGAAGGAAATAAATAAAGAAAGAAAGAAATAAAGCCAGAAGTCAAGAGATGAATGAATGAACAACTTCAAGCTCTAAAAAAATATATAAAATATCAGTCATTTCATTAACATTGAAAGATATTACATGAAATACTATTACATCAAAATTGTGACTTACAGCCAAAAGGAATGAAAATCTTTTCCATATGAAAACTTACAAGTCACCTTGGCTCAGAGCAAATTAAAGCCTGGCCAACTCTTATGGGGTAAATCATGCCCAACCATAAACTGAGAGTAACGAAGCCTAAATCTTTCTGGTAGGTATTCAACAGCATTACATAATACCATCTGTTCAAAGAAACACTCCATACTGTGTGTGCCTTTAAATAAATAATATGCAAGTGGCCAAAATAAATCATTTTTTTTTACAAATATATTCGAAGTGTGTTTAAAACTGTCGCTATGCATTAATTTATATCTACAGTACACCATATATTTATGGTATTTGCATAAATAATGACTATTTTATTGCACTGGCGACTAAAACAACGTATTTTAACATTTTAACTACATTTTACCTACAAACAGAGGCGACTGCCCTGTGAGTATGCTTTATTTACATAGAAAATACAGGGATCAAATGTGGCATTTACATTGCTACAGAATCTGTGTTAATGTGTTTAACGTCATAGCTGGTTTGCTTGTTTTTATGTACATTCCCATGGTAATTCAATTTATAAAAGTGCAGCACAACTTCACTGGAATTAAATAGTCCTTAACAATGGCTTAGTCTTAGGTGCTGTAAAGCAAGACATTAATAGTAAAAACCCTAGAAATTATGTCACTTCCGTAAAGGCCAAATTTTTCTTATGGTCAGTAGGCTGAATACTAGGCTTCTTTCTGATGATTGGAAGACTGTGAAAGTGGTGGGACAGCTTGTTGATTGACACCATTTTGAAATCGCCATTGAAACATCCTAGCTTAGTCAATCATACGTTGCCGGCCATTGTGTAAGGCTTTCGGCTAGATGTTTGTTAATGATCTCACTAATGGTACACTTATGATACCATGGCATAAAGATCGCCCACACTGGCACCACACCTCAAGTCGCTCCGCTTTCCCATGTTAAATGTTCCCAAGAGAGATTGTGACATATTCACCAATTTAGACACTTTATCATTCATAATGCCAGGTTTTCCTAATCCTACCATAATTTAGTGTACTGTCTTAAGTAGTCTTATATTGAAATTCCATGGAAAACATTTCATATTTTAATGCAGTAGTTAAATATTTGAAGCAATTTTATTGTTTAATAAGGCCGGTAAGTCTTATAAGTTTTTAGTCTGTTTAATTTTAGCATTTTTAATGGTTGATAAGAAACTTTTAACACACAGGTTAAATTAGTGGTACATAGAAAGATCCACAATTCCTCTGGTGGAAATTGAATTGGCATTTATCTTAAAGAAATTTAAAAACTCTGGTTAAGCTTCTATTAACACGCACACTCTAAAAATTTCCTCTTTGTTGTCTTCGGGGTGAACTTTAACTTAAGCGTTCAAACATGGGCTTTGGAATGGCTCATAAATCTCCGAGCACTGCGTCACAACTGCCGGCGCATCTTCTGTCGTGGTGTCTCTAAAGCAGGTGTCGATTCAGGATGCATTGCTAAAGAGTGATCCCCGTAACTTTCATCAAGGTGTTTACATGCTGTCTCACAGCTAGCATTGTGATTTAACTCCACACCATTTGGCAATTCTTTCTTAATGCATTTCTTGTCCAGAAAAGCTGGTTCATTACAGTACTTAACTTCTGAACCGGATTAATTTTGACGCTGTACAGAACTGATGAAACTGATGCATGGTTTAATTTTCTTTCTTAGGATTTGTGTTTGCTTTTTCCAAATCTAGTTCTTTCTGTTTTTGAAGAAGAATTTGTTCTAATTCTGCTTTTTTGTTTCGCCAAAAGGATTTTCTGTTCGGCTTTTTGTTTTTCCAAAAACATTTAATGTTCAGCTTTTAGTTCCTTCTCAGTCATTAGTAGGTTTTACTGTGCTATTTTTTCCGCATATTGTAGTTCAATGCTGGCTATTTACGCCTTGGCTCATGCTTGTAAAGCTGAAGGTCTTTTTGACTGCTTTGCGGTTCCTCTGGAATCCTGATGAGAAGCTTCTGCCTTAGCAGTATCGTCTTTATATTTATGCCTCATGGTAGATTTGTAGACACGTAGACTCAGTTCGTACATATCCATAGGAATAGATCCTTCCTCGTCTATATAAGCAACAAAGAGACAAGCATTGTCTTCTATTTTCTCTTCTGTTAAGAAATAATGAAATTTTTTTTACTGTTCTGTCCTCACGACACGTAGATATATGAAGTTAGACAGATAGTTAACAAAATAAAAGATTCCTCCAATACAACGTAATTTCTTTATGAATTCTTTACTGGAGGAACTGCTCTTTTATATAGATCTATATCTGCAATACAAAGAAAGTTATAATAAAATTAAACATACTGATTAGTAATTCTAAAATACATACAAAGTATTTGAACTACTTTTATACTTACAAAGACAAATATAACCTCTGGATTGAATATTACATGTGAGTCTAGCTTCTTTGCAATGGCACAACAATTTAAATAGATTGTAATGTTAAAAGTAATGTTTAACAGTCATGAGGAATGATCATTACATTAGCATTGAACTCTGTTAAAATTTGTTACACACAGTTTTCTTTTTAATTTATTATAAATCAAATTAAAAAACAAAGCCAATTCTGACAGTCAATTTATGAGCCCCATTTAAATAAAAAGGTTGCAACTTTTAAGGTCAAAACGAATTGAGAGATACTGAAAAGGTGGGTAGAACTGTGCCAGAATGCAAGGACCACCTGTGTTCGATTTCAGGTCTGGTGCCGTAGTCTAAATACATTGAGTAAGCAAATGTCATGTCATGCGCCATCATCAGTTTGCGAAGGTTGGCTTCAGAGATGTGTTCCCTGGGATAGGGATAAATTGAATAAGCATCCTAAATTCTTTTAGCTATTGCAGCCCCAGAGAGTCAAACCACAGGTTCTAATGTGCCTGGCTTTTTTGAGAACAAAATTAGAAACACGCTAAAACAGCCATATGTTGAGTGTGACCACTGCAATCCAGTAGAATATAAGCAGTTTATATAATGAATTCACCAGTTAATTCCATATTGAATCAGCACCTCTGTTAAGAGCTCAATAATCACTTGTTTCCAATAAATATTATTGGTGGTGTAATATAAAATTCCCCATTTTACTAAATCATAATGGAATTACAGTTTAGGAAAGCCAGCAGTGTTAGATTAGGAGTTTCTACTTTTTTGTTTGCTCTGTATGCTTTTATAATGACTGTGAGACGTAAGCCAATTTCACAAGGTTGTTTTTTTTGCCATAAACACTATTGCTGCATCTCATACAAGATACTTATATACACAGACTGAGTAGTTTTATTGTGGCAGCTTGATGTTTATTATTTAACGTCATTTCATCCCCCATGGCTCTTCATGATAGGAGCAAAGTTATATCAATTGCAAGGTTATATTCAGGTTACTCAAATATCCATGCACATAGCATGTTTTTGATCTGTGGCACCCAGAGAATACCCATAGACAGGGCAGATCATGCAAACTCCACAGATTAATGTCCCAGGCCACCCCACCCAGGGATTAAACCCAGGACTGCCCAGGAATTTGGATTTAGACCATGAACTGAATAGTGGACATTTTCTTTTAGGATTGTCTGCTAGAGAGCTGTACTCCTGGTTCAATATATTATGACAAGTTGTCCGAGTCCTGTAGAAGCAAAGCAGCCCTGAAATGACACCCTATTACTACCACCACCATATTTGACTGATGGAATGATATTATAATAGTGTTAGCTTAATATTACATTTAATGGGACCCATGTCAAATACTTAGGGCCAGACAGCATTTTCATAAATGAGTTCAATATTGTATTCAATCACAGGACATATAAATGTCTTTAACCAAGTTTCTAAAACTGGCTGTCTGATTGGCCATTATTTAGATCACTGTCCAAATTTTAGATTGTGTTTGATTAGCCTTTCTTTTATGCATTTAAGTTCAATTCTGTTTTGAGTTCTCTGTTGAAGTTTAATGCTAGTACCTGATAATAAATTAAATGTTCCTAATTCTAGTTTATTCTCATATCCTGTTTAGTATTTGGCCCTGCGTCTTAGAGTTTTGCTATAGGACTAGCATGTTTTTGGACTTTTTGTGTGCTTTGGATTATTCCAAACTTTACCAAAAAGTGCAAACACTTCCCACTCCATGTGTGTTTACTGGAGTTATATTTGTCTAATATTAAAAGAATTTGATGATCTGAACCATTCACATATGGGAAGTGCAACAATATTTGCTTCTTCAGTCAGAACAAATGTCTGATTCCGCTAAAGTCTAGTTTAACAAGCTTAATACGGCCATGCCTACGTAATCTTGGCAGTCTTTTTTCTAAAGACTTCACTGTAATTTACCACAGCTGTCTACGAAACGCAAACCTCATGTGAAACAACACTGGTATGTAATAAGCTCAAACCACTTAATGCACGGAAAGACTTGCAGAATGACACACCACTGACCACACATAAAACTAAGCCACTACACTTTCTTCAGTCTTTGATAATACTAATATCTTTGATATTAGTATTGCATATCATAAGCTTGGGAACCTGGGAAAAGCAAATAATAATGAACATTTGACAAATTATACTGTGGTATATGTGTATCACTGAAATTGGAATCTTTTTTCCACATATGTAACTCTTACATTTTAAATTAATCCGTGATCAAAATGATATTCTCGTTCAACAACTGATTTAATTGTCTTCAAAGGAGAGAGGGTTAAGCGTTATTCTCAAGGACCCAACACTGGCAGCTTGGCAGAAAATGCTAGCGACTACTAAATTGGTACCTGATGAGGGTTGCAAGGTGGTATAGCTAACACGTTAAAATTCCTAGGGATGTAAATGGAAATAAAAACAGAATGCAATGACTTGCAAATCTATATATAATTCACAATGGAAAACTGAATGCATATCAGAGATAATGTTCAAGTAAGACATGTCAAAATATATTAATGGAAAAAAACCCAAAATTGGTTTGTTGAGTCTATTGCCAATTCAGTCATTTTTTTACAGACTGCTACATATACAGTACAGTACAGTGTGGGTATGAACATACAAGCCTTTCCTTGGGGAATTACGTATTTCATAGTTGCTTCTGGACCTGATGTGACAAGGGAACACATGAATGTACAGGTGGTGGATGAGGATTGAATAGAATTACACAGTGTTATTATGCTTACAACTCCCATGGCCAAGCTTACGTCAAGACAAACCAAATACTTCTGCTGCTTATAGGCTCCCATGGGAAGATATGGAAGATGTGTGAGAACACATGAATGTCTATGTACAGTATGTGTATATGTGTGACAAATGATAGAAATTTTTATTGAATCATATTCATCCTGTGCAGTTCAGGATTTATGAGGGATACAATTTGCTGGATCACCCTTGTTTCAGTTCCAAGAGCGCAAGCATGGGAAATGTCCTGCAGTGAGCAATTTCCCCCATGCGTAACTGGAAACTCTTCCTGGCAGGTGGCCTCGATTCACTCATTTCTACTCTACTTTCTTTCTCATGCTTGTACTGTCTCTCTCTGTCTCTCTTCTATTTTGTTCCATGGATTAAAACATAATTAGTTGCACTATGAGCATACATGAATCTCAGCCTCTTCAAAAATTTGAGCCTGACTTACAACATGTTTCCTCTTTTCCACTTAAAAATGGATTAGAAAGAAAAAGGAAAATGGGAGTGAAGATGAATCTGTAGCCAAATCAGCTGAAGTTCAGTGTATAGTGCCAAGAGACGCATGACCTCACACTACAAACATTTCCTAAAGTCCACAGGCACTGTTCTACAGATTTACAGTAACAGACAAAGCATAGGCAGCTTTCTTCAGCTAATATACATTTAGGGCTGCCACTTCTGGACCCTTTTCTGGAGGAAAAACCTGGATGCCCTTGGATAGGGTGGGGTTGTCTTATTACTAACTGGGTAGATGTTTCAGACATCTGTGTGTGTACACACTATGATACATTGGTTTCCTATCTAGGGTTGTTCCTGCCCTTGCACACAGAGTTGCCGGGTGGGCAGTAGCTTCCCTGTTACACTAGAACTAGGGAGTAAGCGGGTATAGAAAAGGAATAAATGAATGAATAAATAAAATGAAATATAGTCATAAATAATGTAACTTCATAATGTTTAAAATCTTACTGAACCCTACATCCTTTTCTGTGGGAAAATTTTCATGAAACCATATTTTAGTCTAGCAGGGAATATCTGCCCAGCTGTTTATCTATGTGGATTTTACACTTAATCGAGTGGAAAGGCTGTAGCTTTAAATTCCTTTCACAGGGTGTGTGTTGTAGGATGATGACATTCGTAAGGAAAATTTCAGAGATTTTATGGCATCTTATCTGCTTATGTATGTTAAGTGGAAATAATTGTGCTTAGTGGAACAGATTCTTAAACCAAAGATCCCAGATCTTCCAAAAGTTCCGGGAGTCTCTTATATATATATAATATATATGGCAACGCGTTTAGTGAGAGAGAGAAGTAGTGTCATAGCAGAGGCAGGAAAAGCAGAGGCAGGGCATGGTAAGGCACATCAAGAGCTAGTTCTGGAATCAGATGTCATAGGAGATTGTATCGGTACCTTTCTGAAATGAGTTTTTCAGTTTTTAAATTTGGAAAGTCTTAAGTCTTAAGAAAGACATAAATCTTTATCCTTGTAAGGTTTATTTCAGGGGGATAAACAGAAGATATTCTAATGGTGCAAGATTGAGACTATATGGTTTCAGGAGTTAGACTGCTTTATTACATAAGGACACCTCAAAATTAAGCTTATGGATCTCTCATAGTTTTAGACTCCAGTCTGACATCTACAGTTATTCTTGGCTCTCTAGTAGAAACATAGGGGAGATCAGAGTAAACAAGCTCGCCTTGAGCTTGTTGAGTTTGTTGCAGGGCTAGGAATGTAAAGCCATAGACCTTGGGGACTGTTATTATTAGTCATACTTTAGTTTGATTTTGATTACTCGATTACTCACTAACAAACACTCACTTCAGCAGGTTTGATGAAAATAACACCACACCAATAATAAAAGCCCCTCTTGGTCCGGACGATGAAGTTCTCAGATTAGACCAAGCCAAATTACGGACAGCCCTACACAGGGTCAACCCAAGAAAAGCTGCTGGTCCTGACAATATATATGGTTTTCTTTCTAAGGAATGTGCTGACCAACTGGTGTGTTTACAGACATCTAATACACCTCTCTGAGCCATGCCACTGTTCCCAAGTGTTTCAAGTCCACCACCGTTGTGCCACTGCTAAAAAAGTCACCTGTACTATAATTTAATGACTACTGCCCAATTGCACCCCGTCATGATAAAGTGCTTTGAAAGGATCACATTACAGCAAATCTCCCTGCTACATTTGACTCACTCCAGTTTACATATCGCTATAACCGATCAACAGATGATGCCATATCAGAAGCTCTTCACCTGAGCCTGACTCATCTGAAGCAAATGTGCAGATACTCTTCTTGCTAACCTTGCAAAGATAGGCATCAACACACCACTTTGCAACTGGATATTGGACTTTCTCTCCAATAGACCCCAGACAGTAAGAGTGGGAAAGAACACCTCATAAACTATCATCATGAACACTGGGGTTCCTCAGGGCTGTGCTTTAAGCCCCCTGTTGTTTACACTGATGACTCATGACTGTTGTGCAAAGTATAGTTCTAACCAAATCATAAAGTTTGCGGACAATCATTATTATTAACAACAATAATTAGGTGGCCTACAGAGATGAAGTAAACCAACTGCTAGACTGGTGTGAAAACAACAACCTGTCACTGAATGTCAACAAAACAAAATAAATCATAGTTGACTTCAGGGGAAAACACACGCTCCACTCACAGTTCACGGCAGCACTGTGAAAGCACCATGTATCTAGGGGTTCATATCACAGACAACCTCAGTTGGGCAGAACACATTACCTCTCTCATTAAAAGGACACAGCAGTGCCTCCACTTCCTGTGAAGACTGCAGAGGGCAAATCTCCCCCTACTGTCCTCACCACCTTTTACAGGGGCACCATAGAGAGCTTCCTCACTTGCAGCCTCTATTAGTATAGTATAGTAAAAGCATAGCTGCGGACCATAAGTCTCTCCAAAGAGTGGTGAGAACAGCAGAGAAAATCATAAGAGACCCCACTTCCATCCATACACAAGCTGTACCAGTCACGCTGATTCAGCCGAACGACTAGATAGTCAAAGACCGTACCCACGCTGCACGTGCACTATTCAGGCTTCTGCCCTCTGGGAAGCTTTATAGCAGCATCCAGTGTACGACTGCCAGACTCTGTAAGAGCTACAGAATCAAGTCAAATTACAACACTAATCACACTGATCTACCTGGACCTTTTAATATTTACACACCTTCCATGAAGGAATATTTACATTATTGTGCACTTTATCTTGCAATAACTCCACGTATACTTTGTATACTACAATAAGACTAGTGTGCAATATGTGATGTGCAATATATTTATATTGATATACAGGGGTTAGACAATGAAACTGAAACACCTGTCATTTTAGTGTGGGAGGTTCCATGGCTAAATTGGACAAGCCTGGTGGCCAATCTTCATTAATTGCACATTGCACCAGTA